>VRYO01000577.1:2418186-2450714 GCA_009812075.1 Sialia sialis | reverse complement strand
TTTATAAACGTGAAATTACTGTAAGTGCTTTGAGCTCTGAAGTCCCAAACCTAAGTATTTCAGTGGAAAATAAATAATTTTAAAATTTAGGCTCTTCCTGTTAAGGAGCTCAGAATTTCAAGGTTCTGGAGTTTTCCTCTTTTCAGGAAAAGCATTTCTTCATTTGACAAGTTTGGAAACTTCTGCACAAAACATCCAAGAAATAAAAACTGCAGCACTTTTTTTTTTCCTTTAGCACCTCAATGGAAACCCAGCCTTGCCTCCATCGTCATCTCTTTTTGACAGGGTTTGCATGTCCTGTAAATTAATCCCAAGGAGCTCACATCTACCCAAGGGAGCAGGTCAGAGAGGGAGGAGGCTCACGGGGCAGGGCTGCCGCACTATGGATGTGAGGGGCTCCCACAGCCCCAGAAAGAACAGAAAAGGCTTTTCCCAGACCCACAGAAGAGAAAACTAATTTCTCCCATATGAGAGGACACTGCTGCTGCACGCCTGTCAGGAGTCCATTTCAGAGCTGAAGCTTACAGGATAAAAACCATTCAACCTACAAGGAATTGTCAAAAAACGCAGCTAAATAGCAAACACATGTAAGTCCCAGGCATTTCCCTGAGCCCCACTTGTTCTTTTTTTAGCCTCAGGAGAAAAGCACATTCTTCTGCATAATTTATTTCTTCAGCAGAATTATGCAGAAAACTGCAACTAAATTGCTTTTCCTGATTAAAACCAGAGCATTTTCTATTCTCCCCTCCCCTCCACTTCTGGATTATTTGCTTTTTTTTTTTTTTTTTTAATCCTAGATCTTCTTCTTCCTAAATGTAGCGCTTTTAATTTTGCCTGAAAGAAAACAAAGCTCCACCTGATCCTACCTTTCCCAGCACACCCCTAGGTGTGGGCAGGACATCATCTCCTACTCCTACATCCCCCAACCCCAATGCTTTGAATTTGGGTCATGGCAACCCATGGGCTGATTGTATTGAGAGGTTCACTCCTGGGGGTGGACTTGCTGAGGGGAAGGGAGTTTGTTGATGAAAGGGGAATGCATTTTATCTGAGACAGTGAAACAGCTTTCTGCAAGGTCTCATGCTCTTGGAATGGCTGTACAGGCACCTGTACAGCAGAGCTGGGTTCAACTGCTCACAGATACAAGGCCTCAGATCAGTGTAGGACTGACCTGTGTTTGGATCCAGCCATGTGCTATTTTTCATGTTTTTTGCCTGGGAGTGTGAGAGATTACTTTTAGCATACCTGGAAAAGGAGCTGAGGATCAGTAGTTTGTGGGGGAGCAGCTTCACCTCCCTGTGAACTCAATTTCCTCCTGCACTGGAGATGTAGTGCTGCTATTTGCATTTAGCTCTGGAGGAACGTATTGTCTCAGCTCTCCAAAAACCCTCCTGTAGAGACCAGGTGCAGTCCAGGGGCTGGTTATAAACCTTTGCATGCCCAGTGCCATGCTCTTAGAAGAAATTAAAAATGGATGGATTTTCATTTAATGTTTTTGCTTGGTACGAGGAGCTGATGTGATGAGTCAGTGCTGAGCCACACTTTATGGTGGCTGCCTGCTCATAAAGAATTAGGGCTATGGCTCTTAAATGCAGGTACACTCAGGATTATTCAACAGGCTTTATTTCCAGCATGACAGCACTGTAGTTCTCTGGTTGTTTGTGCTTCTTCCCAGGTAGGGTGTTCAGCAGCACCAGTGGAAATGAAAATGCAGCTGGTGTAGCTCTGTAGGGACCTCCATATTTCCATTATAGCAGTATGGCCTTCTGCCTTATCCTGTCTTTATTGCTCAATGGTGTAGGAAGTAAAAACAGGATCTGGGTCACACACCCAGATTCTCAGAATTCATGGAATGGGGGGCAGGTGGGAGCTGTTACCTAGCCATTAAATCCTCCTTGTCAGCTGCTGTAGGTCTGGGGGGGAATTTTTGTTAGTGGAAAGCCATTCTTCCCTATAGCCAGGGAAAGCAGCCTGTCTAGCTATGGGGCCTGTCTTGTTTGCTGGTTTAATCCAGTTTTAAGCAGTGTCTCTCATATTGGGATTATGGAGTTTCAGTACACAACAAAATGGCTAAAAAGCACTCTAAGGGCATTGTGGGGCCCTTCTCCAGAAATGCTGGTGCATGGAAAGCTGGTCAGTAAGTTCAGACAAGCAGCAAACCTTCAAGAACCCTTGCTTAAAACCAGAAATGCACACTGCAGCCGCTCCACACACAGCAGGGAAAAAGTCTGGGGGGAAAGGCAGGTTTTGAAGCATGTACTGAATACTTGTGTTCTGGAAAAGGGAAAATGTCCTACTGCCAGGAACCCACCCTGGGAATACCCACGTGCAGGAGTCACTTGTTCCTACACCAACTCAGGGGCCAGTGCTGGAGCAGAGCTGACCTCTCATGTGTCCCCTCTGCTCTGCCCCTCTGACTGAGGGTGCTCCTGGGCTTATTCCTCTGCCTTGCACTTACTGAGTTACACCAAGTCCCTGGATAAATCTGCCAGGAGCCAGAATCCATGTGGAAAAGCTGGATCTTACCATGGGAACTGTGCCTACTGCCACCTGCAACACAGCACAGCAAGCCACAAGTTCACAGGTTTGTCTGTTCAGGTTGTGTGCATTTTATCAGGGCTGGCTGAACTTGGGCATCATTCTGTTTATTGTCCATGTCTCCACTGACAGGATACATCAGCTATTAGAGCCCTGCCACTGCAGGAGCTCTTGGCACATCTGATGTGCCAGGAACACACCTCTCTTTCCAAGTACCAGATTGGTAGTGCACCAGTGTCTTTCTTTCTTGAATCCATCAATCATTGGTCTTCAGCTTAAAATTTCAAATTAACTATTTTCTCTAATTTGACCTATTTTGTGCTTACTATTAGCTTTTCTCATGATAGAATTATGTGGTCTTCTAGAGCTGTTGGAAGATCCTGGTAGGAAGGGAATTTCCAAGAGAAAAGAGGGGAAAATATATTAATGGGCAATCTTTGACTGATATTTTGAATTAATTGTAAAAGGAGTGAGAATTCCTGTATGCCTCCAAATAATACCTCTTTTGTTAGCTCCTAAGTTAATATGGCTTCCCAACGGTAATTAAACCAATAACTACAGATAAATAGTATTTAGTGGTTTTATTTGCAAATTGAGTCTGTACTATTTAGGACAACTTTATTTCTGATGATATGTCTGCAAGGGAACCAGAATCATAGAAGGAACTTCTGTGCTAATCCCTTGAGAAAGAGGTTTTGTTCCCCACTTTAGACTTGGCACAGTATTATTGCAGGTAATAGCCTTTTGAGAGCAGTGATTAAATGCACAGGCTGAACAAGGCTGTACATATTGTGCATTACATTCCAGCTGATTGCATTAAATATTCCAGATTCACGGGGTCCTCTCAGTAGATGCAATGCTCTGCTGAGCAGAATCATCATCAATATTTAAATGTTCTTTCAAACCAAGCTGTAGCAGCCCCATTCGATACCTAGCAATGGAAATGATGTCTCAGATTGCAATAGGTTTCACTCTTCACCAACATCTTCTGTAATTACAATCCCATGCTCCCTCCCTTCTTGAGCCCACCTCAGTCAGGAATCTGATGGCACAGCCCACACTCTGATCCCAGAATCCTGTCATCCTGCCAACAGAGGGCAGATCACCTTTTGATGTGATGTCAAGAAACTCCACGTCCATTTGGCCTCTTAGGGCCCCTTAGAGAAGCCTTAGGGCTTTTCTGCTTTCATCACAACACACTCCAAAGCCCGTCCTGGGCCAAGTGACTCCTGGAGGCCTTTTCCTTCCTGGGGGGAGGTGTGGAGCTTTGGGTCTCATGTCTTCCACGTGCACATTGGCTGATGGGGGATAAGCATTCTGGACCCATTTTTTCAAGTGCATTTCCCAGAATCTTTGGAAAGAAGGGGCTGCAGCACCTGTGCTAAGTGGTAAATTCAGCTGTTCATCCCTTCCTGTGCTCTGAGCCAAGCTCCAGCTGCACAGCCTGAAGGGAGACAGGGAGGGAAGGATGCCTCTCCTCAGATACTAATAACTGAACTTAGAGCAATAATAAAACATGATATGCTACGTTAGAGCTTCCATTTAAAACAAAATCCTGTGACACAGAGATATCATCATCATCATTTTTATCTCATCACAAATAACTAACCCATTTGAGAGTAAATATAAGAGATCAAAATGGATGCTTCTTAGCAAAAAAGTCTGTGTAAATAAAAACAGTGGAGATTAAAGGGCTAAAAACAATGGTCTTTGCTGCTGAGTCTCCAGCAGCACCCTGTGTGCATCCCCAGCAATACGTTTACAAGGAAGATTTAGGAACTAAATCTATGATATTACTTCTCCCCTATCAATAATCTGGTAGCCTTAGGCACACATGCCAATGGAAAAGAAGGCTGGAGTTCAAAGATGTGGGACATGAGAAAGTGGCAGGGATGATTTTCACCTGATATCACATCATCAGAAACTGCTACACAAAATTATTGTGAATTATGGGGGCCTGCTGTGCATTTGATTTCCCACAGCTGCTGCCACAGCAGTCACTTTCCTGAAAATTAAGTGCATGTTTCATCTGCTCGCAGAAAGGCAAGAGGGGAAAAAGGTAAATTAAGACAAATTTCTGATGGAAAACTCACTGAAATCTCCTGTGCCATGGCAGCCACCGCCTGTTGCTGGGATAAGCAGCAGGGACATGGGGTGGTGTCACTCAGATCCAGAGCTGTGTCCAGCCACTGCAAGATGTTCATTCCATTTACATTCCCCACAACTCACTGCTGTCTCTTATCTCCATCAAGGGACACTACACAAAGCAGATTATTGCACTCCTCTCTCCACAAAGCAGATTATTTCACTCCTCTCTCTCCAAAGCAGCATTGCTGACAGTGCCCAGCACTGCCAGAACCTGCGCAGGAGCAAGATGAGAGCTCCACATCTGTCAGGAGAGAGGCGGGGAACGGGGATTCTTCCATCCCTACACGTGAAACTGCAGAAGGAAAACCTTGGAAAAATGGGGCTTTGAGTGGGCAGGTCCCAGCAAGGACACCTCTGAACCGCCCCGTTTTGAATGGGGGCAATTGTGAGAATTGCCTGAATTGTTGGGTTATTTTAATTTTGGGAAGGGGGGGATGTTTTCCAAGTGAGAAATGGAGCTGGGGGAGGGGTGGACAGGGTGGGTTTGGGGGGACTAAGGACAGGGGGTCCCCCCAAACTTCTCCCCCTCCCTTCCTGCTTTGTGCAATGGCAGCAATGCATTTCCTGCAGCAGCACATCCAGGGATTTTTTTCTCCCTTTTTGCACCTTTCCCCTCACCTATCCCACCCTTTTCCCCCCTCCCATTTCCCACCCTTTTTCCTCTCATCTTTCCTGCTGTTTTCCCCCCTCACGTTTCCCGCCCTTTTCCCCCTCACGTTTCCCACCATTTTCCCCCTCACATTTCCCACCCTTTTCCTCCTCACACTTCCAGCCCTTCTTCCCTCACATTTCCACCCATTTTGGCCAATTCCAGGGCCAGGTTTGAGTTCCCAGCCCAGGCTCGATGCTGCCCCCAGCACAGGCCCAGCCTGGCAGCCCCAGCCTGAGCAGAGAGGTTACAGCACCAATGCTCTTCCCTCCTCCACCACCAGCATTCTGCACCAACAAATGCTGGCCAGAAAAGCCATGGGGTTATTTAATTTGCAGGCAGATTGTACTAGCGTGGAAACTAGCGCTTCTTTGAGTGCTAATTAAATTCCACAAGCTCTTCAAATAGCAGGTCAATCCAATCTGGCACTGCTGGAGCTTTGTTTCCCATGGAAGTGCTGCAAAGGTGCCTGTGCTGGCTGGCTCGGTGTGTATCTACATGTCCTCCCCCAGCACCTGCTGGAATCACCTGCCCAGTTAAAGATGGATTGACAGAGGCAGAATTCCCAGAGAAAATGAATCTCTGAAATCCTGTTTGTGGCCCTGACCAACCTGTTGAGGTGCTGAAGGGAGAGCCTGTTGTGTGAGTTCATGGGGCAGTGCAGGCAGAAAAGGTCTCATCCATGGAAAAGCTTCAGCCAAAGCTCATACTTTCTCATACACTGAAGTAAGAGAGATATATCCAGAAGAAACTGGATTTGGGACATTCTGACTCACAAAACAAATAATTTCTGGAGCAGGGGAACATGGATTACGCTAGCAAACCTGGTCTGGCCTTCCATCTGATGCAAACCACGCCCAGATCCAGGATCTCAGTGGCGAAATTCTGACATTTCCTGGGGCAAAGTGATGCTGTGAACCTCATCCCCTGTGATGCTCACATTGACTACAGTAATTTCACACTCATAAGCCGCACCTGGTTATAAGCTGCACTTCCGGGTAACCGGGAAGACCACGTAATTTGTCCATAAATAAGCCACACCGGGTGATAAGCCACACTTTTTTTTTAAAGAGAGGATCCATGTGCAACAAAGTAACAAGTTAGTAACAGAATCACACTATCATGGGGTTTGGTGTCAGGTGCTCAATTTGCAAACAGTTGTCACAGACCGGCAAAGCCTTTAAACACATCCCCAGGCACCCTCCCCGTGCCATGGGCCCCTGGCACTGGCTGCCACGGCTCCGCGCCTGCTCAGCAGCGACAGTGGCTCCCCATGCTGCTCAAAAGCGGCGGCTCGGCAGGCTAGGCACGGGAAGCGAAGCTGGCAAGTGGCTCAGTGGGCTGGGCGCGCGAAGAAAAGCCGGCAAGTGGCTCGCTGCCCACTCGCCAGCGGCTCCGCAGCAGCTCCCTCCCCGGCTAGCTCGCACTTCCAGGTTGGCATTTCGCTGGAATTTGTCCATAAATAAGCTGCACCTGGTGATTAGCCTCACTTCTAGTATCAGCTCGATTCTTCAGTGAAATAGGTGCGGATTATCAGTGTGAAATTACTGTACTTGGATTTCTGAACTGCTCCCAGCACCACTGGACCAACCCCAGGAAAAGCCAGGAGCAAAAAAGTAAAGTCTTCACTGGGCCTCTTTCTGTGTCTAGACATCTTCTAGAAAGGTTTTGTCCCTAGGCTTGAAGTTTTAGCCCTTTATTTTCAGAAAGGAGATTGGTGTGGGTCTTTACAGTAATAACTAATAAAACTGTTTCTCTCAAAGAGGTCTTTTTATAAGATAGAATGGAATATGGATCCAGAGAAAAAGGAAATAGAAGTCACTCTGATTCCTGAAGCAATTTCACCCACACAGATGGCCTTCTTCAGATCTTCTCAGGACTTCTTCTGGGGTTTTGGGAGTCTTTATCTTCACACAGGAGGCCTGAGAGGACAGGGTTCATCTGAGATGAGATAAGAGGCTTAACAACTGCCACCTTATTTCCATTAGCATTTGTTTTGCAAAGAACCAAGTCCTCCTTTATTATGAAGATAAGGCAAAGAAAAAATGACTGGAACTCATTTTAATGGTAAATTTGCTTTGGTATCAAGCTGATACTTAAGACAGATATGAAGTTATTCTATGGGAGTCAACTGAATGTCAATTGAATTCTTATATAATGAGGAAAAAAATATTGAAATTTGGGGTTAATTGGGAGTATTACAAACAGAGAAAAATGGAAAAACCTAAAAGTGCAAACATACAGTAGTATCTCTTCAATACAGTGTGCACTCAAGTGTAACTTTTTTGCCTGTCTGAAAGAAAAAAAAACTAATTTGAGAGGCAGTGGTGAGCATTTCTGTGATCTGGATTGTGACTTGGGGGAGAGATGGAATGCGATGAGACCAGGAAAGAAATGGGATTTGCTTTAATTCAAAGCATCTTGAGCTGTTAAAATTTTGGCCATGCCTAGAAAACAATTATTGAAGAAACAGCCCTTGGTGATAAATATCTCTTTTCTTCATTAATTCCTGTTTCAGCAAGACAGTCGCTGACACTCTTATGTCTGACCCCTAATATAATAAAAATAAATACAGCTTTAAGGGGTTTGCCTTTGTTCTGCTCTCTGTCACCTGCTGGGTAACTCCCTGTCCCCAGAAGTGGCTGTCACTGCTCATTTGTGCACAGATGGGGCTCTCTGGGCAGACAAGGCCTTCCATCAGCTGGAACCCTCCAGTGGGAACAGCCCAATCCATCCCAGCATTTCCCGGGATGCAGCAGAAGCAAGCACAGCAGCACCACTGTGCACAGGATCATTAGCAGAGAAGGGGGGCTGCATTTCTCTATCTTCCAAGACAGCAAAGCCAACAATAGAGGAAAAGAGATTATCTTTTTTTCCTTCCAAGGTTGGGAGTCCTGTTTCAGGTTTCATGCCATGCAGACAGCAATAATAACCTGCTCGGAAAGCTGCTCGCTGCACAATAGCAAATTGCTCATGGGCAGTGATGGCAAAATTTAATCCCTGCTCTCAGAATGTATCCCACATAGCCACTCAAGACAACATAATAGCACTTTTGTAGCTCTCTGCTACAAACATCACTTTGAAAAGGATACAGCTGTGGAGGGGAGTCTCCACATGCGTCATTTTTGGCTGGCTACCAAGTCATCAGAGCTCAGACACACTGTGCTCCCTCACACAGCTCTGCCAGCTACTGCAAAGTCACGCTTGGGGAAGGCAAAGGAAATGGATGGAGCTGTGTGAGCAGGAAACTCAAGGATAAAATTCAGTTGCTGGCCAGATGATCAGGTTAGGAATTCATTTTCTGAAGAAATGGAATGAGAGAAAACCGGGTGACAGCTCCAGTCTGGGATTTAATTTACAATCCATAAGGCATAGTACAGACTCATTTAAGATTCTGAAGCTGTAGATGTGCCAAACATCAGCCACTCCATTACTGAGTGACCACGCATGGAGGAGGTCAGACAAGCACCAGCAACTCCTCCCTCCACCTTCTTTCCATTGTTCTCATGAGCTGTCAGTCACACTGTTTCCAGCTGCCAAATACATCAGCTAAGTGGCCAAAGGAGGCCAAAGCCCACCCAGTTTGCTCTCACTGCTGCAGTGGCTCTGCACAGCACCAGCAGTGCCCCATGTGTTGCTCAGCAGTGGGAGTAAACTGCTCTCTGCAGAAGAGGAATCAGCCTGGAGAGCAGCCTGGGGCTCTGAGACCACCATGGGCTATGCTCTGCTCACACACTGCTCTGCTGCCAGGGAATGCCACTGCTCCTCCAGAGCAGCCTGAGACCCTCCAGTGCTGCTGCTGCCCTGAGCCCTCCTGGCAGCATTGTCCCAGACAGTGGCTGTGTGAGACTGGCAGCACTGTCCCAGACAGTGGCTGTGTGTGGCAGGACTGTCACAGACAGTGGCCGTGTGCGGCTGGCAGCACTGTCACAGTCAGCCTGGCTCCAGCAGGACTGGGCTGGAAGTGCTGGCATGTGCCCTGCTGGCACAGATGTGCCATGAGAGGGACAGGGCTGCTGTTCTCCACTGGGGAGGTGGCATGAGCAGGGCAGGATGCAGCTCAAACAGCCAGGTTTAGAAGAGGAACTTCCACTCTGGCAGAGTTGTGCTGGAGGGCTGCAGTAAGCAAGGGAAGAAGAGCTCAGGTTCTCACAGCTGTGGACCAGAAGGAGCAAGAATCCCCTCCAGGGCTGACCAAGGCAGCTTGTGCTTTGAATCTCTACCAACCTGCTGTCAGCTGTTTCTGAAAGCACCAAGAAGTATCAGCCAGAAATAGTTTATGCATAGCAAGTCCAAAAAAACTACAAGCTTCTTATGGATCACTCCAAGAGAGAGAACGTTACTGCATGTATCCTGTGATACCACTTGGGCCTCTGCATCTCAATAATTGTAGAAATCATTTCCTTAGAATGGTCTGGTTCTCACCACAAACCTTTGGGGGTGTGTTATGCCTTCCTGGCACAAATAAAGATACAGGATTTTGAGTGAATTACCTAATAATTCTGTCATGAGCTGATCTCCTTTCTGTTTCCTCCCCACCTCACTGTATTACCGATGGGAACAAGGGAGCTGTTATCAATCAAGGCAAGCTACATTGTGATCTCTGCAACTGAAATCCATTTCAGATTGGAGGATAAAATGTGATTATATTTACACTTCCTTGACACAATTCAGGCAGCAAAATAGCAGCCTTCTACAGACATTTTTCTTCTTCATATTTAGATTTGTCAGTATTGTGGAGCTGTGTGAGAAGGAAGGGAATTATTATAGCAGCTGGGATTCAGTGATACATTTTAGTTTCCTCACAAATGAAGATGTTCAGTTTATTGTGTTGTCTTCCCATCTTTTTCATCTCCAGGTTCCTTGAATATTGTCCAGAGCATCCTCCAGATTGATGAAATTGCATTTCAATCAATACAGTTCTATGTAAATCTATTTCTGGTTTTGACATATCCCATAAATTATTTCTACTTATAACCCTAATTGTTCTGCATTCATCACAGGAGATGGAATTTCGAATTCATGCAGCTGTTTACAAATTAAATTTACAATTAATGAAGAAAGTAGGAGATTAGGCACTTCATATTTCCCAAACTGTATTTGAAAAGGATATCATCAGGTTTTATACTATCAAACTGTGTTTGGATCTTTCAATATTAGAGGTGTCAGCCCCAAAAAATCCCAGAAATGCAAAGATTGGTTTGACCTGCATAACCTGGGTCAACCTAAGGTTGAGCTTGATGTGCTGATTGGAAAAAGCACTATTCCTCATAAGAGAAGTCTCATTTCCTACATAACTCTGTGTTTTCTTGTCCTTCCAATACCAGCAATGAAATTGAGCCATCCACCCCAACCAAAGCACAAGGAAGCCTCCCTTTACATGGCACTGTGTGACCTAGACACCATCAAAAATCCCCCTCAGCTTTGCTCTGGAGTGAAAACAATTCTACTCTCAGAATTTTACATGTTTTTAGGAATTGCATTCCAACTTCAAATGTATTTCCTGGATCCCTACAAAGTATTTCGTGGAAGGGCCATCCTCTGTCACCTCTCCAGATTCACAGAGACCGTTTTCAAATCAGCAGCCAAGCTGAGAATGGTTCAGTATTCTCCTCTTAGCCACATGCTCTGTAGCAGGAGAGCTGTGAAAAGGTGAGTTAACCAAAAGCATCAATAGCAATTTTTAAGGAACAATCAAGTAAAATTACTGTTCAAACTTGATAATATACCCTAAAATACAGAGCTCATCTGCAGATAGCACACTGAAACTGGGAAGAATGAAAGCCCTTTCTCCTTTTTTACAACTGGAATTCAAGACCTCTTCATTGGCCAATTTTCTAATACCTGCAATTTTTATTTTCTTTTATTCAGTGCCTTATTCTTCCTTCAGCAGACTGCCTTAGGCAAAGCTGTGTTTCTCTCAGTTTCAGTTTTTCTCTCTTTTACCTGCACCACTTAAACAGTAAATTGAAAATTACAGAGTGCAATTAGGAATGTAGCCTTGCTCTGCCATTTAGTACAGGCAGAGAAAGCTAAGGAGAAAGCACAGATCAAGTCAGTAGTTAAATTCCAATGTAGTCACTGCTCATGGGCCCAGATGACCAAGGCCCTCCCTAAAGGTTCACATACAAGAATCAGGATCTTGAATCTGTGGATGAACCTCAGTGGGCAGGGAGATTGGATCAGATGAACCACTGTGGTCCCTTCCAATCTTACCCATTCTGTGAAGATCTGCCAATGGAAGTTTATCATATCAACTAGAAATGCTATCAATTCCTGGATGCATTTCTCCAGTAACAAATGAGGTGCAGTGCTGCAAGCCTCCTCAAGCAATTCAGCTGTAACATGATCCAAGTGTGTTTGTGTTACCTTGCTTTCAAAAAGGGCTCCACAGCTAATAACAGACTGGAAGCTAGTTGGACATGGGCTCCAGGAATTGCACTAACAGCTCTAGGAGCCTGTCCTTATATAATACCAAAGCCATCTCAATGGAGCAACTAACTTCTCCTAGCTTTCAGAAAGAGATGAGGTTCTGGTGCAGGAAGGAGCAAGGTGTAATAAAGCAGTGACTGCTGAAGGGAATACTGAGGGTGAGAAGCTGGGAGTCTAAACTAAACAAGAAGATGGTTAAAGAGGAAGGTTAACTGAAGGTTAAATAAAACATTAGAAGGGAGGTGGACTGGAGGCTGAATCCTGGAGGAAAAGACATGTTAAGCACTATGTGTATGCATGTTCATGGCTTGAGAGAAACTGCTCCACTGCATTCTATCTCACTTTCTTCCTTTTATATCCACAGAAAGGCCCCCCACACTTCTGCATGTGTCCATGGCATACATGGAGAACTGTTGCAAGCTTTTGTAAATACACAAGAGAGAAAGTGCCAGGACAAGTTTTTTCAGGAGGAGTGAAGAGTAGCTGAAAAAAAAATCAAAGTCCTTTTCATGAGAAGGTAACACGGGAGGTGAGCTCTGGGATTGTGAGCCCTTTGCTGATGGATCAGCTCAAGGCAAGGAGTCCTGATGGCCTAGGAGGGAGGATGGAGCTCCTTCAGCTCCTCCACCGCATCCTCCCTCTCTCCTCAGGGAGGTGAGCAGCAGCAGGGCCCGGTGAGGAGGCTCCCCCTTGCTGTCTGTCCCTCTCCACAGAGTGCCCCAGAGCCAGGGCTGCCCTGCCTCCCCCCATCCTCCTTCCCATCCCCTCGTCCCCAGCCTCAGCTGCTCACCCATTTCTAACTTTACCAAGCCACGCACAAGAGAAAAGATGTCCTTCCTGATGCTAGTCTTGGAAGGGAGTGTGTTTTGGAAGAGCAGTAACTTTGCTAATGAAATGCTTTGCATGCCAGAGTATGCTCCCTCCATGCCTTACCACCATATGGTTAAATTTTCCCCTCCATCAGATTTAATAAATAGTGTTTACAAATTCTTAGGCATGCCTCCCTTGTAAAATCCACTAAACCCACAACAAATATACTTATCATGGCATTAATTTGGTTAGAGATTTTCTCAGAGTATTGACAGCCATATCTAATTTCTAAGGATTTATTTTTATTTCAAAATATATTAGATACATTTTTTCTTTACCCACTACAATTCCTTTATAATTGTGTTTCCTCTGAAGGCAGGGGGCAGCTGCTTTACAACCATCCACTGTCATACTACATTCCCTCTAAAATATCCTTTAATAATTAATATTTTATATTTATTCACAAGTAAGAACTTAAACTTTCCTGCACAGATCTACAAAGCCCTGAGTTCATTCGTCCTAGAACTGAATGCTGACATTTCATGGTTCAAACACCACTCCCTGCTGGGAGATTATCTGCTACCATGGTCTAGATATTAATATCTGCAGTCTGTGAAGAAGCTTTAATAATCTTAAATATAAATTTTAATATAAATTCCCTTGTTCATACTTGTCCCTTCTTAAAATGAAACCAAGCAGACACCTAAAAAGCAGAGACTTTATTTTATATTCAGCATCAATTTTTGATTTATTTCATTTCTTGGTTAATCAATTGCGGTCTATTAACAACTAAATATCTGGACTAGTAGTGAACTGAGTGTCCTGCTGGCAGATTTGGAAACCCACATTTCTCTTGAAATATGAATGTTATCTACTGTATATGCACAAGACTCCTTTCCACTCAACAGTTTTAGACCATTAATGTAGATTCATTGTGGCAAATGAATGTTACCATGGCTTGGATCTAACCCACTGCAAGTACCAGCATCTTTCCATGTTCCCTACCCACTTAGAGCCATGGATTCATCCTCACTTCTTGTATGGAGAAATACTGCAGAAGGAGCCTGTGACCAGTGAGCAGCTGTTCAGCTCTCTGATACAAATGTTAATATAAATTCCTCCCTATGTCAGCAACAAGCATGAGACACCCACCACATTTATATTGTTTGAGAGCCCAGGGAAGAGTGAAGGGTTTATGATGGTGGCTGAACTCAGCAGCAGTTTCCTTCTGCTTGGATTTGTCCTGACAGGACTTACTGCCTCAGTTGTGTCAAACTCCGTTCTGAACACGACTGAATTGTTAGCATTGAGTTAAAATGTGTGTGGCACCAAGTGGGAGAGAAATAACTGATAGATACAAGTCCCTCTGATATCTCATCTTACCCAAGGTGCTCTCAGCTTGCGTCATGCTTCCCACATCAGACTCCTCTCTCGTCTCACAAATCCATAAATAAGTTTTGGAGGACAGAGAGAGAAAATCCAATTCCTTGATTGCAATGACAGACTTTCTCAGATAAAACAAACCAGTACATGAATGTCATCCTCACAGCCCCTTCACCCTCCTCTAACAACATGACAGAAAACAGAGACCAATACCTTTTCCCCTCATAAATCTAACCACCTCCATGGCAGGGATTTTCCTGGAAAGGAGGATAGAGGTTTTATCAGAGGAAATTACCAGCTCCTGTTCCCTGCCCAGCCCATTTCCAGCAGCTGTGCTGTGTTAGTAGTTTGCTGAAATGGGTTCATGCCTGCAGTGTTATCTAAAATGTGTGTCTATCCAAAGATTATGTCAAATATATGTAGGTATTGGGAGGAGTCTCAGCAGAAGAGAGCAAACAAAGTGTTGGCAATTTTTCATACACTCCCCAGCATGAAAACTTCTCTTTACTCCTGATACTGTAATTAGGATCAAATATTCAGGGCCAAAATTGCAGCTCACATGGAATGCCACTGCTGGTTTGGTTTAGACCACTTCAAAATATTTGCCTTAGGTTTGATTTTTCCTTCAGTTGCTTTGGTCAAGAGTTTCCCATAGGACCAGTGCTTCCCAGTGAGAGGGAATGCCTGTGATGTGGTTAAAATCTTGTCCTTCTGCATATGGTGGTAAGCAAACCACAGTACAAAGTGCAGCTCCAAACCACCAGCACATCCTTTTCTTCTGGGTTGGCCCAACTCAGTGCTGCACAGGCCTGCTCTGGCCACAGCCCATGGCAGTCTGCAATAAAAATAACAACAGCTCTGCAAACAGCAACGAATGTAAAACAGTGGCACTTGCATTCCTGTGGCAACACTCCTCTGAACCACAGCACAGCTACCACATGCTCTGTCCTTCAGCACCCACACTGGTTTGGGCTGCAAGGGGCTGCTGACAGAAGGAATTCAGTATTGTTCTGTTTGGCTATTGCAATAACCAGTGCGTGTGACCATTCCTGAGCTCATGAGCTCAGTGTTATATCTGGAAAAGGAGAAGTCAGAGAAACATCATGGATATAAACACGTTCTCTCTTCCCAGCCACGGAAATTTTTCCCTTCCCTTATATTCTCTTTGTGGCTCATCTATTACCTTCTGCTGCATACAACATACCCTTGATTCAGTCCACAGCCTCAAAGCTTTTATGTGGTTTCTGCTATTTCTGTTACACTTCAGGAATTTTGCAAATAAATTGCTATACTGGGTTTGTTTTTAAAAAGCATTTGTTTGTTTTGAAATCATGTACTTGGCTAAATGAAAAGGATCCAGCTCTGTGTTCTCTCCCAGGCTGGTTGGCTTCCAGTGATGGTTTTGTCTGAAGGGGATGAAGGAGACAGGGGATAGGGTAAATCTGCTTCAGGTCTATGTGACCTGTGTCTATGGACAGCACTGACTTCTCAGCTGGGGAGAGGGAGGTTCTGTCCTCTAAAACCCCCCACGTGGAGGTTAACAACTCACCCTAGTTTCAGTCAAAGAAATCTTCGTTCTCAGGGCACCTGGTTGTCTTGCTTTTGACACCCACTTAAGAGGAATTGTGACTTTAACAGTGCCCATTGCTGCCTGGATTGCAACAGTTTGCACATGGAAATGACTATGTTGTAGTAATTTTGGGCTGACTAGTTATTTTCCCAGTATTTTCTTTTTTTATTTTAGACTTTTGAAATAACACAGATCTTATTTGTATCTGGAATATATGTGCACTTGAACTTTCTGCTCCCAACCAGCACAGAATTTCCAAAACTGATGCCAACTGGAGAGCCCATCAGAAAGGCACCTGGACAGTTCAACTCTTTTAAAAGATGTCTCTATCACAGGTGCCCATTAACATCTCAAAGCAAGTTTCTTTTTTATACCTCAATTTACCTAATACAAAGTGGAGATTAATATGATGTCTGATGTAAACATGTTCCAGGGGCTGTAGCAGTAGTAACATAATGGGCACAGGTAGCAGAAGGAGATCTGAAATCAGTGATTTCAAATGACTGATCAGAAGTTATTGCTCAGACAGGGGATGAGAAAGAATGAGATCTTCTAAAATATGAAAGAAATCGCCTGATACAAGGAAGAAAGTCATGTGAAGAATAACTCTTTAAATAGCACCACCATAATCAAAAATACATTTGTGAAAGGACAGGACAAAAGTCAATGGATACAGATCACATTTGGTGACCGGGTTATTTGCCTCTGTAACCCCAAGTCATCTTAAGGTCAGGAAATAAAGCTAACAGTCTGAGCACACTCTGTTTGTATCACACCTTAATCACACACAGGGGAAACTTCTCCAGAAATGAAGCACAGTTCTGGTTTATGCTATGATTACAGTAACCAGCACATTTCATAATTTCCCCTGTGCTTTAGCAACAGAACTTGCTCCTCCAGGTGGAAGCAAGGCAACAATTATTTTTAGCAGCTAAAAAGTTAATCTGATGTCTTTCTATCTATCTCAGTTAGTGGCCACCAGGGCTATAACTTCTCCTTCCTTGGAATATCGTTAGCATAAGACAGTTTTATTATGACAGAAAGACACTCACTAGTGTGATATCTGCTATGAAGTAATTCATGTTAATTTGGGATTTATGAGATATAAATGTTTTTATAAATAAAGAGATAATAAAGAGACTTTTAAGAAGGCCAGCCGCAGCAAGACGATAGGACTGCCTCATAGAATTCCGACTGCAACTGTGGACAAAAGCCCTGATTAACAAGTTAATAAGATGGGCTTCAACAGAGATGACTCGTTAAGGAGGCAGTTCAGGAAGAACCCAGTGATGAGCACTCGATAGGCATCGTCTATGGAAGATAGCCAGAGTCCTCAAGGAAAACTACATCTCAATACAGGTTCACATAAACCAAAATCATTGTCCTCGAGAAAAATTACATCTCAAAACCTGGTTCCTGTAAGCCAAAATCGACACTCTCAAGGAAAACTACATCTCAATACATGGATCCAAAACTCATCAAAATTCATCGTTGCCCAGGAATAGCTTCTGTCCAGTCAAACGCAGAGAAAAGAGGCTACACGAATATGAGAAACTACAACAGGAAAAAAGGACTTTTTGCTCCGGGCTAGAAAAACTGTACAAAACCAGGACTGACCAAGACAGCAGTGTGAACACAGGGGGATCTGATGCGATAGAGGTCAGATCAATTCATGTGTATTCACCCAGCACCGACCCTAGACTTGGTGTTGTCTTTTTCATTGTGGCTTTCAAGGACCATATTTTGGTTGCAAAAATAAAAATTGCTTCTCGAATCCTTTTAATTCTGCTTGATTCATTTATTACCTATAACACCAGCAAAGTTTAAAACAGCACTTCATTTTATCATTGAGCCAAAAAAATCTAGGTGACATGCAGCCAATCTGAGTCAAAAATGATGCTGCTATTTCACACCCACCATACAACACTGCTACAATAGCAATAACATGTGGATAATATTATGGATTATCAATTCTGGAACAGCATAACTGGCTTTTCTCTTAATCAGCTGCTAAATTATTCTGAGCTAGTCCCTAAACTAAACAATCAAACAGTCGACCCTATAGACATTGCTTCAGAGGTGGTTTTATGAGATCTTAAGGGCCTGATATGCAGCTTTCTGGAGAACCAAGGGTTTCTCCCTGGCTTTGCTGAAGATTAGAAGGGTGCAGCTTCCCCGTGGCCACCTGAGTGAGGCAGACACCCCTCACTGCCACAGGGGAGAACAGGAGGGAGGTGAAGCCACTGCCCAGCTGCTGGGTGACACCCTTTGTGGCCATGTGTGTTTAAGGCAGGGTGTGGAGACCCGTAAGCTTTCAGCAGCTCTCACTTGGAAGAATGTTCCTTGACTTGGCTGTGGAAACCAATAAACTTACCACAAGCCTCCTCTGGAGAGACACCCCTTAGATGGGCTCATCTGCCCTTGCCAGGAGCTATCCCAAGGACTTCAGCTATCCTGCCATGCTTTGGTGCCCACGTTGATTCTTTGTGACCCATTGGTCCTTCCTCTTTTTGTACCACTCTTGCTTTCCCCATAAAAACCCCAGCTTCTCCTCAGTTCAGCAGGGAGCATCTTCACAGAGCTGCTGGACAATAAAGGCTATCTCTGTGGAACTGCCACATGACACTTCTGTCTCTCTGTCCCTGAGCTGGCCCGGGGTAGCCTCGCAAGGCAGAGCTGAATCACAGAGCTGAAAGAGCTGATCTCCAGCAGCCAGAGGCTGCCCCCCTTGCTGAAAGCCCCTTCTGGCCAGAGAAGTGCCAGAGCCCCAAGAAGGCTGTCTCCTGTGAGATCTCTCTCTAGGAAGGTCACCGTTTCAACCAATAGACCCCTGGGTGCAATAAGGGGCGCCCGAACAGGGACATCCCTCCAGGGGAGAGCTATGACAAACTTATTGGGCTCCATAGCAAGGCTGGGAGCTGATGAGGCTGTGTGGCCTGAAGATGTGTGCTTAGCACTGAACTTCATGACCCTAAGCACCATCCATAAGTGTAAAAATGAGTGCAAAACACAGCCCAGATCATCCACTTGGAGAACTTTATGCATGATGGATGTCTGAAAGCTGCTCCTAAACCACTGCAGTATAGAGAGAAGCCATGCTAGTGGCAGCCAGAGTAATTCCCTGCACCTCAAAGTTTCCAAAGTCACCTCATATTGACCTAAAATGCACTGTTCTCCAAAAGAATAAACGCAGTCAAATAAGAAGACAAATGCAAGTATACTCAGGTATATAAATCTCCTCTGGAGGATGCAGTATAGTGACCTTTTACTGAACCACTGTGGATTACATCTTCTATATTACTGAGATGTCTTGAATGAATCCCTCTTTGGAAGATCATTGCACATAAAACAAATAAAATGGTGATATTTAGCTCTTGGAATATTGCTTCACCTTTCCCAAAATTATTCTGTGCACATCTATGTGTACCAGACTGTGTTGAAAAGATATGAATTGATCTCACCTTATCCCTTTTTTGTTGCTGTCAAGGTATTTTTAATCACTTGTCTAGTGTTACTAATCTTTGCATTTTCTCTTACAAGCACCATTTAAAGGAAGGCTTCCCTGTGCTCCATGTGTGTATGGGTCCATCCCCGTCTCAGCCATCCTCAGGTCACCCCCACCCTGCACAGGCACCTCCACACATCAATCATTGCTGACTAGCGCCTTCTGTGGTCAGCAGCTCCTGGACTAATTCAGGCTCATGGGGGATCCTCTGGAGTCACAGATTTGGCTTTCAGGCCATGCTCACGTCTGCACCCACCTCTGCTGTGTCCTACACTGAATTCTGTCCTTTTCAATCAGACAGGACTTGCAAAATGCATCTCAGGAGTTCTGGAGGGTTCAGTGTCCTGTTGGTCAGTGCAGTGGGACAAAGCGATATTGCAAGGCCTGATTAGCAGCTGGGACACTGGGGCACAGAGACAGACCTGACTGGGTCTAACAGGGACATGGAAGGTGAATTCAGATTTGAATCCTACCTGAGACACCACAGCCCCAGAAATGTCCTTCTTACTATAATTCCTTTAAGCTGGATGCCATAAGCTTTACCTTTGTTCTTTTATTTCCTTGGAGATAATAGCAGTAATTACTTTATAGCATTCAATATACTTTGGAATAAAAATTAAATAACAAATTGTTAATACATTTTCTGCACCTCTTCCTTCAATTCCACAGGAATTCCTAGTCTCAGGGTGATCACATCAAATATCACCAAGTATTGTTGGTAAAAACTTTAAAAGCAAATTGTTACTTCATAAAATCTGTATACTCTCGATAGAGAAAAATTTTCCTTTTTAAAAAAATCCTGACTCAATCTCTCAGTGCTCATGCACCTGTGGAGTGGAAAGTTTTCTGGATTGCTCTTGAGTACCAGGAATTTTTTTACCCACTTATATTTTGGCACCTTTCATCTCAACCTCTATCTGAAGCTGATCATCCCTGTGGTGCCTAAATGAGAGATGACAGAGAACCCATAGGGAAAATAAGGCTGATGAAATGCAAAGTAGTGTTATTTATGCTGAGTCTGTGTGCAAAGTGCATTTCAAACCTCCTTAATTTTTCAGTAATAACCAATGTTGGGGGATGGGGCAAGTGAATATTTGCATTTGATATTTTTGAACAGCTCATCTTTTTCTTTCTCCCTTTAGCCTCAGGGGAGCACAGTTATTATTTTTTTTCCATTTGACTTAAGATCTGAGGGATAACTGAAACCCTGCAGGAAACATCTTTGGGGTCCCCAGATGGGAGGGGAAATAGGCTGGAGGGGGAGGGTTGAGGCCACCTCTCGTCTCAGCCCACAGGAGATGAATCTCAGCTGCTCAGATTTGGAGATGGATTGTTGTGGCTGCTGTGGGAGCCCCACACTGATGCAGTCAGTGTCATATTCCTGCTCCCCATTGCAATTAATTAATTGACTTTGAAATATTGCCACGACTTCTGCTCTTTAAACAAATATCCTGTCCCCCTGAACAAAAGCCATCAGCTGTGAAGTGCTGCTGCAGGGTCAGTGACCTCCAGGCAAGGCTGGGAGCAGCCAGCAATCCCTTCTGCCACACAGCAGCCCAGTGTGTGTTTGGCCAGGATTTAGACAGTAAAGAGCCAAATACTGATTTGTCCAGAGCACCTGGGACTTCATTTGCCTTAATCAGCACTGTGTAAGAAATTATCCAAAGGAGATAGCATTGATAAAACCCAGAGATAATTCACTCAATATTTCACCTTAGAAATGTGACTGGAGGACTCATGTGCAAACCCAAACAGATCAAACCCTCTCACACGGAAATCTCTGGTGGACTGCATTGGGTCAGGCAGGCAAGCAGAAAAAAACCCTGTCCTGTTGGTAATCTGACATTGTCCCTTTGCAGAAACTTTATTGCAGAAACTGGGAGGGGCAGATATCCCTGTTTGCTTGAAGGGAGTCTTGCTAATTTGTCACCTCCAGAGTTCCAAAGGCAGCAGTAAGAGGGCAAGAGGCACCAGGCTTGTACTGGGACAGACCTGCAGCTTCTCAAGGGAACTCCCAATGCAGCCATGCATCTCAGCCTGCATCTCAACCTGTATCAGTGCATCCCTGCATTGCACCCTGCATCTCAACCTGCATCAGTACATCCCTGCATTTCAGCCTGCATTTCAGCCTGCATTTCAGCCTGCATCTCAGCTGGCATCAGTGCATCCCTGCATCTCAGCCTGCATCTCAGCCTGCATCTCAACCGGCATCAGTGCATCCCTGCATTTCAGCCTGCATCTCAGCCTGCATCTCAGCCTGCATCTCAACCTGCATCTCAACCTGCATCAGTGCATCCCTGCATTGCACCCTGCATCTGGCCCACCCCGCCAGGGTGCTGCTGCTCATCAGGAGCCATGGGGGATCAGCTGCACTGCTGCATCATGGACAGCTGCCAGGAAACTGGGAAGGGAGCCTGTGCTGGGCATCTCCACTGTCTCCACCTTGTTTATAATACCTTTAAAGAAGCAGAAAGGAATCCAGTCTACAGCTCCTTTGGTCATGGGAGCAGACAGGAGTGAACCAAATGTGTCCCCAGAGCTCCCTGTCTGCTCCCACTCAGGCTGCCTATCTTCTGTGTAAGACCCTACAGATAACAGGGTCCCCACACAGGCAAAATTAAACAGGCATTTCCAAATGTAGAGGATAGCTTTGTCCATTGGTGCAATTTTCTCTTGTTTCCAGTGGCACAGCAAAAGCACTCCTGTTCAATTCCCAAGTTAGGCTAAGCAGCTATTCCTCATGGAGACTATGTCCATATTTATCCTGTCTGTGTCCCAGCCAGCACTTTAGGAATGTCTATACGAGCAGGGCAGCTCCAGGCTCCCTGTTGTCCAGCTATCCCCAGAGCCAGAAAAGCTGTATCAGCTGGCAGGGAACTGAACCCAGCAGTGAATTCCAGCCCAACACCACAGGAATTATTGACATAAGACCCCAGGCTGTGTAAGGCAGACTAGAGAGCAGCATAGCCAGGAAATGTAGCACAGCCACAACCTAATTGTCCCCGTTGCATGTGGCTGGAAGAGTACACTCCATTAGCATCCTGCTGGGCCAAGCCCCAGCCAAAACAAGAGCCCCATTTTGCTGCAAACCTTGCAGGCAATTATTTGTTTGCAATGCAAACTCAACAGATTCTGCTTTAACCTTCCGAATTAACAAATCATTGATCACCAACCAGGCATGAGAAATATCAGCCCAAACTATAATTTTTTGTGAAATGTATGGTCACTGAGTGGTACAAAGTAAACCATACCACAGCCTTCAGGTAACTCCTGCTGCCTGCAGCTCAGACCTCTGCTGCTCACCTGAGAGGCAACCCTGCTCACTGTTGGGGATTGTCTGCTCCCACTGGAGCAGGCAGCAGAAGGGAACACCCCACTTCCTCAGTTTGTTGCCCAGATTTCCAAATACAGCACTGTAAAAGCAAACTCTGGCCCTAGCATTTCATGTGAATGAATGTAAATCATTCCTTCAAGCACACAAACAGCAAACCTGCTTATAAGATTTATTATTGTCAAGCTGGGCAATTACAGCATGGAGTCAAATTTGTGTTTTAATAATGAAGTACCAAAGCTCTTGCCAAAGAAAGTGGAACAAAGAATTAAGTCAAACTTAATCTGATCCAGATGGGCTGCACCAGGTTTTACCCAGCATGGCACAGGTTTGATAAGAGAGCTTGGTCTTTCACCCAAAGCCTGGAAAGGCTTCCCTGCTGCCTGAGGAAATGGCACATTTTGGAATCCAACTGCAAGAAGATGCAACAGATTTTTAAATTACACAAATTAAAAATTAATTATCTCCTTGTTTTTTTGTTGTGTGATTGGTTTTGTGCTCAGGCGATTAGCTGTCAGCAGGATGGTGACCAGCAGAAATTAGCTGCAGTCCCATGGAAAAGCAGGCCTGGGTGGCAATACTGAAGCAGCTGGTGGCCAGAGGCTCCAGCACAGCTTAAAGGTGAGAATATCCTCCTGACTTGTCCAATTTGTAAAAGAAACCTAGTGAGACCTTCTGTCAAAGTAACTGAGCTGTCCAGGCTACAACTATAATTTCAAACATTAAATGTTAAATTAAGGCATATTTACCTGCTCCCCACCAAAAACCAAAGCAAAGTAAACAGATAATATGCTATATTCTGTACTGATTTACCCTGCTGAACAAGTGTAAGAGAAACAGGAACACCTCTATGCATCAGACATTGTCCACAGAGTATCACAGGCCAGGTTTGCTTTGTTTCCCTGCTTCTCTTGCTCAGACATCCACAGCCATGTCCTGGCCATGAGGGGCTGCTGGATGTTGTTCAGGTGCTTTGCTTGCTCTCACAGATGTGCTGTCTCTGCCTGCAGCTGTGCCCAGTGCCAGCCTTTCCAGCTGCTGCTAGCCAGCTCACCTACCAAAGAGCCTGAGCCCAGAGATCCAACATCCAGATTATTCTGCTCCCACATCTGTTTTGTCTTTTGTGGTAAAAGGACAGCATGGCCTGAGCCTGCCTGAAGCAGAGGAATGGACCAGCTCTGTCCCAGACTGAGTCCCTTCCTTGCACCTCAGTGTCTAATGAAGCAGATTTTACTTTCTCCTCTTCCCTCTGCCCCTACTGGGAATGCTTCTCTAAGGGCAGCAAGTCCTTTTTCCCATTGTCACACCCCAATATCCCTGTCCTAACACTTCTAAAAATACCAGCACAGGAGCTGGGACTCCCATGCATTGCCAAGGCAACTCAACTGTGCTGCACTCTGTGCTGCTTCAGGGGATAAGGACAAATGGTACACAAAAATTGTCAATTCCTTGCACTGCTATCCCCAATGAACATCTATTTTCTAAGACTCTAACAAACAGAAAAATTATGTTCCTGACTTGACAGCTTCTGTCTGAGTTCTATCATTGCCTTGCCTTTTTTTGTACAGTGCCCCATAGCTTGCCATCATTTTCTTGCCCTGCTTCCACACTCAGTGCTCAGAGTGACAAGAAAGTGAGACACATCTGCTTTCTATTTAAACCAGAAAGGAAATGTTTATGCTGCAGGAGAACCTGTGGTTTTGCTTGTGGTGTGAGAGGAGGCTATTGAGTGTTGAGCAGGAGGCTCCTGGGCACCTGCAGAAAACCCTCCAGGCTGGATCAGCTCTTTGCTGTTGAAGTCCCTGGCACCAAGCCATCAATTGTGTCCGAGTTTGTGCTTTCCCTGGGTGGTTTCTCTGCACTGGAGCTCAGTGTCGTGGAGAGGAGGAGGGCAGGAAAACAGAAAGATACCACCAGTGTATGCCCAATGTTCATACTGACATGCTAGTTAAGTTCTAAATTATGTCGCTAATTACTTGGCATGATTTATTGAGGCAGTTTAACAAGGTCATAAAGCACCACAAAGTGACACAACTTGCTTGCCAGCTGGAATCTCTACCACTGAAGTGCTCCCTTCTCTCCTGCTCTGTCATGCTTCTTGTGCTTCCTCCCACACTATCCAGCATCTCTGTGGTTGGATGGAGTCAGGCTTAACACCTTAGATACCTTCGGGGACTCATCTGAGCCAGTGCTGCAAAGCAAAGGTTTAGGGATAGCAAAGCTGGGCTGAAGTCTTGTGTTCCAGAGTATTTGTAAAGCAGACCTGCCAAAGGACTAGCTAGAATAAAATAGTTCCATTAATGACTCGTATAAAGAAAAAAGAAACCTAGAAAGTGATCAGGCAGGAGCAAAAAGGGGAGAAAAAAATGCTGCTGTAATGCCTCCCATGCAGCCAGGTCCAGCAGCATGAGAGGCTGTCTGGGGGGTGAGAGAGCAGACCTGCAATGCACAGACCTTGTCCTGCACCCTACAATAAGCAAGATGTTGATGAAGGCCCTGGCCAGTGTCATTTGGTCCCAAAGAGCTGCAAGGGAAGAGTCGCTGATCCTCAGTGTGCAGCAGGGCTTTGCACCCCCTGAGTGCACATCACTGCTCTGCCAATTAGAGCTGCTAACACTGCTGGGCCCTTTGGGAAGGAATGCGTGCCCTTCCTGTGGCAAAACACTGCGCTGTGGCAAGGAAGAGACTCTGCAATCCAACCCTGGTGCATGTTAAGGCTTCTATAAATATTTAAGAGAGCTCATTCATTAATAAAAAGAGAGTGGAATTGCAAACACAGGAGGAGAGGGGCAATGAATACCCACTGGGTTATAAGAAGTGTGTCCTACATTGCAGCTTACACAGACTGAAGTCTTTTAGAGTTAAAGTGGCTTTGTGGTTTGAGCTAGAGAAACAAATCTTAGCTGGAAGAAAAAATCTTCTGGGAATAACACAGCTACTTCCTAAACCCAAGTCACACTTGGGAAGGTTTCTCAAGATTTACACACTCAAGTGAGAACAACATGGGGATATGTACAGATGTGTCTGTGTATTTCTCAAATACACAAGGAAAACAAAACATCTAGCTGGTGCCTGAGGTTGGCTTGCACCAACAAGGCTTTGGGGAAGAGATAAAATACAGCAATGCAGAGAAAAACATCTTTCACTAATTAGATCATTATTAGTCTCCTCTGGCTCAAACGTGGGCAGCTTTGAAACCCTAGCTGCTATCAAAGGAAGGATTTACAGAAGTTCCTCAAAGACAGAAAGAAACAATAAAGTCTGGTAATATCCCAGTGGGCTGAGAATTGGTAGAGTACACTGACTGCAAGTCACTAATTACAGCAGCTTTGAAACCAGAAGCTTAAATCTGAGCTAAACAGCAACACGGTGCTCTGGGCCACAGTTCCAAGTGCAGAGAAGAGCAGTGCCAAACACACACACCCAGGCACAGACAGGTCCTTCCAAAAGGAGACCAGGAAACTGCAGGTGCAGCTCAATGCTTGTGAGCAGACAATTACCCAGTGGGTGATTGAGCTGCATGTTTCATATGTGCAATTACCTCTTTGCACCCCTGCATGCATATTGGTGCATTTGACTTCCCTGCCTATCTTTAAGAATGTGAACTTGGTACATGAAAATGCCAAACTTGCCTGATCCAAATGTCTAGCAGGCATCAGGGCTTGAAGCAGGTGAAAGAGCTGTTTTATCTCATATTACTGACACATGGCCTGACATGAAATTGGTGCTTTGCTGCTGATGGCTTCTCATCTCCTGAATATTTCCCTGGGAAGTTTTGGCATGCAGCTGGTGAGCCGTGTAGCACAAGTGAGGGGAGAGAAGATGTACGTCTCCCCTACAGGAAGGAAATGCAGATAAAAGGTTTTAAATTAGGTTGAAGCCTATGATCTTGCCAAATCAAGAAAATGGAAGGTAATACAGGTGTCTGTGCTAAAGGGCTATCTTTTGCTGTCGAGTAGCCTGACATTTGCTCTGGTTTCAAACACTTATAATCTGCTGTGAAATACCCTTTGGATTTTGCTGTCAGCAGCTCTGTAGAGGAGCAGGATGTGGCATGGGCAGGCAGCAGGAGGATGGAGGAGTACCCAGAGCAGCCCAGTGCCTGCCACAAGCTCTGGCACACAGCCCTCATGGGAAAGCACCACCCTGATTTTTTCCAACTCTGATGAAAAAGTCTCCAGCATGAAGCAAGCATAAAGTAAATTTGAAGAAAAATGTATTTAACTAGAGGGGGAAAAAAAGAGGCTGCTTGAAAGCAAAAGATAGTCCTTTAGCACAGGCATCTGAATTACCTTCCATTTCCTTGATTTGGCAAGACTTTTGCCTGCCACTTTAGGGCTCAAATAGTTCTACCTCCTTAATGGATGTCAATTAGCAGCCAGCAAGCTACATGCAAGGAGTGAAGGAGTTTTTCCCAATGCAGGGCCAGCACAGCCCTTATTGCTAAATTTTCCTTGCCTGGGGAAGAGAGGATAGGGAGACTTCCAAATTTGTTACACTGTCAGGTTTTAGTGCTCTTAACTTCTCTGTACTGGCATCCAGGCTCCCAGAAAATTATACTAATCCTGAAATATGTGTCTCATGTAACATCCAGCTAAATTGTTCGGGAGGGGGTTGGGGTTTATTTGTGCTGCCTTATTTTTCATGTTACTCACCTGCAGTGCCTTCCAAGAAAGAGCAACAGAAGGAAACAGAACTTCAGGTAATTATGCTAAAGAAAGAATATTATTCAAAGAAAGTTACACAGTTATTCATTTCTGCTCTATAGTAGTTTTAAATGGCTGCATAAATGTAAGAACTGATGGATAAAATGACAGAAAAAAGATATTTCCACCTGGTCTGGGAAAAATATTTGTCTAAAGCTGCAGTGGTTTATTAATATGTCTAATCAATAGCAATATGTCTGTATCAACTTTGCATCTAATTTAAACTTTAAAGGCCCAATGTGCTCATTAAATAATATAATTAGATTTATATATTTTAATTATATTTTATGGATTTTATAGTCTTAGAAGAGCATAGCCAGAGAGTTCATATATGCTGAGCACGACTGTATAAAATAAAGAGAAGGCATTTCAGGTCTTGTGCCAAGGACATATCAAGGTGGTATTCCTTAGACCAAACAACATTTCTGCACACATTCAGTTGTGTTATGTGTCTTAGAACAGGGAAACTGAGTCCTGGAACAGGAAGAATAAACTTGGCCCAGGCCTCAAAGCAGGCAGGGACAGAGGCAAGCTGAGGGCTCCCTATGTGCACCCTCCTTTATCCAGGCACCAGGCTGAAAGAATGATTTGACAAAAGGCTGGTGTGCTCAGAACTGCTTTTCCAACCACATCCGATCAGTTTATAAAAGATCTTAATCTTGTGCAAACCTTGCATGTCTCTTAAACAATCAGAAGTGTAACACCAATGCTGACATGTCACCCTTCAAGCACTGCCTGGCAGTTAAATGCAGCTCCCTTGAACCAAGGTCCACACCTATTGAATCACATCCTCAGGAGCTTCAGCAATGAAAGTGACTGCTGAAGATGTGAGTAGAGAAGATTTGAAATACAAACTGAAATGAAAACACAGAGGAAAGGAGGTCAGCACTCTCTTGGCTCCACTAAAGGACTGTGGTACTTCATGTCTGCTCTACAGCTTCAGCTATTTGGTCTTGTGAGCAGAGAAGTAAAGTTTCTGGTTCTCATGACTGAAGAAAAAGACCTCAAAATTCCTACCTAATGCAGCCCAAGGAGGTTCTAATCTTAGCTGAAGCCTGCTGGTACTACTGAGGTATAAAACACTGCTACAGCACATAACAACTAAAGAACAAGCAGTCACTTGTCTGTAATTTGTTGACCCCCAGCATCTGAAAGCCTTCTGTTGATTTAATAGTCAATCCTCAATTACTCTCCAGCTTTCTTTTCTCCTTGTATAAAACCATTTTCTGGCATCTACACCAGAAATACATTAGTAAAGCTCTGTAAGAGCCATAAAATCCACAGTGTGGGGTGTTTTGCTGGTTTTAGATCCCTTTACTGATTTAGAGAAATTAGTTGCTCTCTCTTTCTTTCTACATCTTTTCAAACAAGTGTGCCCTTCCCTGCTGTGAACTGCACCACCTACCTGCCTTGGTTTACACTGTTCGCTTCACAGCAGGTCTCACAGGAGCTGCCTCGAGCATGGCCACAATATCTGGGGAAGGCAAAAATGGTTACAGCTCTGGGAGAGCAAAATTTGGGTTATGAATAATTTGGGTTTTTGCTTGTGGGACAGAGAGACCAGATAGCCAAAGCATTTACCAGCCCTGGAGGTGTTCAAGGCCAGGCTGGATGGAGCTCTCAACAGCCTGGTCTAGTGGATGGTGTGTTGGCAGGAGGGTTGGAACAAGATGAGCTTTAAGGTCTCTTCCAACCCAGCCTGTTCTGTGATTGTGTGATTGTATGACCTGACTGAGTGCAGTGCACAGGAGCCCTGGGGAACAGAAGACAACACTCCCTCTGCACTCTTCCCATCTGGTTTTATTCAGGGTTTCAAATTCAGGGTTTATTCAGAGCACTTACTGCTTCTTGCAAGACAGATCCCAGAAATTCCCCTGTTCAGCATGAAATCTGGATTTCCTCACTTGCCTTCATTTTCACTGACTTCCATGTATTGTCTTACATTGCATTTTTTCTTTACTGGGAACTTTTGAGACTTCCGTCATGCAAGTGTGGCACAACTGTGGCTTGGCCTGGCAAATGGGCAGACAGCAGCAGTAGTAAAAGCACACCTGGAATTTCTGCTTGCATCTGAGCCTACATCAGTGTCTGAAATTTGATCCAGTTTTCTGGTGCAGGTGGGTCCAATGAGACCTCAGTGTGTTACACCTCAACAACCTCTGTTGGTTTGGACTGGGTAGAGTTAATTTGCTTTCACAGCAGCCAGTATAGGACCCTGGTTTGGATTTCAGCTGGAAACAGTGATGATAACTCAGGGATGTTTTTGTTACCTCTGAGCAGTGTCTGTACAGAGCCAAGGCCTTTCTGCTCCTCACCCCAGCAGTGAGGAGGCTGGGGGTGCACAGGGAGCTGGGGAGCACTCAGCCAGGACAGCTGAGCCCAGGGCCATCCCAGGCCATGAGGTGTCATGCTCAGGAAATGCTGGTTTAGGAATAATAATGAATTATTTAATTAATATCTGTTATCTGCTACCCTCATAAACACCATCATATAACTAGTTTATTTTCATTTTTAAATAAATCCTAGTTATTGGTCCTAATACCACTTTCCCTGATTATGAACAGATGACGTATCATTTCACTGATTTTCCCAAAAAGAAGGGTGTTAAATGAAATACAAAATATAAATAAACCACAAGAAAGGCAGGAATTCCCCAAAAACAGTCAACTTGTGATGGTTGAAACAGATAAATATTGTGAGGTATTTCCTAAGTGCACTTTCTTAGAGAGCAACACGAAATCTCCTGGGTTTACATGGTGCTTTTGTTCCAACATCACTTCTACACAGTTTCAGTGCAAGAGAGAGCATTAATGCCTTCTAAGGCACACATTAGTTAATCAAGGTCAGTCCCAGCGCTGCAGCTGCATCCACTGTCAGATCAGTCCTGCCTAAACAGTTGAGAGTGTGTCAGCCTTGACCTCTGGACAAGGTCTTTCCTCTTCTGGCTCAGCTCTACCTCCAAATCATAAAACAAGTTTCATTATCTTCTTTGAAGAACCTGAATGCATCACTTTCCCATTACTGGCCATGCTGTTAGCAGCAGGCCTTTTCTCCAGGGACTCATCTCTCCGAGGGTGTCCCTTCTCCCTCCAGCCCTGGCTCCAATTCCAGCTCGCCCTGATGCTTCTGCATTTGCTCAGTAAACACACCATGTTCTGTATAATGTAAAACATGAGCATCTCATACCCTGATAAAATTACTTCTGTGCTTACACAGCTACTTAATTCCATTTTGCCATTGATTTGTCATTTTAAAGTTAAATAATAAACATGGATTGCAGCCAGGATACTGAGTGCCGCTTTGTCCCCCTCTAGCTTTTGATTTATGTGTTTGTTTATTTACTGATAGATTTAAGTACTCCCTTTTGCATTTCACACATAATCTGGCAAATCCTGGGGATTTACTTTCACAATTGATTAGAAAAGTCAAAGTTTTACAGATAGGATTAAAATTGAAAATATCTAGGAGCCTTGATGGAATCTACTTATGACAAACAGAATCTCCAAAAGGCTCTCCAGCCTTAAAAACCTGTGTTGTGTGTTGTCAGACACTGTGAAGATATAACCATTTCCTGTTATAGGTATCACGTCAATTAAAGAAATACACTTGACTTGCTCATTTGTTCTTTGTGGGAGTGCCTTGTGGGCTTTTCGTTTAATCAGCACGTGGGAAAAGATTTTTCCATTTGCTGGTAGTTTCTTTCTCTTATAGATTAAATCAGACAGGCTGGAAGGCAATGCTCAGGCAAGCAGTGCTTTCCAATACTGTCATTTCAGTAAATTAAATTTAAAAATTCTAAAACTGTCAACATGCGACATTTTTGTTTTTTCTCCTTTTCTCTTTTAGCTCCAAACCATGTATTATTTCTTCAGTGTTATTTACTTTTAAATCTGTGTTTAGAATATTACTGATGCTTTATGGCAGGGCAAACTGCTTTTCAGCTTTTTGATTCTCTGTCAAATGGTGAACCTGGCTTACTTTTGATCCACTCTCACAACCAAAGCAACCCAAACCAAATCAGTTATTCACACACAGCTGACTCCACAGTGGAATAATTTTCCAGATCATGAAATTTCAGTGCAGAGTGATAAAAAGATTAGGCTGGTGTCAAAGAGTAGATTAGAGAGCAGCCTGGAGAAAAGAATTAGATCTGCTGCTAATCTCATTGTCCTGGGGCTCAAGCCCTCTTGCTGCCCGTCCCTGGTACTGCTGGGTGGTGAAACTCAGTTCTGTTGCACAGAGCCATCAGGGGTTTGAACACGTAACAGGGGCCTTGTTTTGCTGTTCTTGGTGACTTCAGTGCCAAAATGTGGGGATGAAAAGAAAGAGATTGTGTGCTGGGTCAGGAAATTCCCAAAAGAGGAAGGCATCCTTACGTTGTTAGCTGACAGGTGGAATTTGCAGGACAGTCAATACTGATTGACCCTGCCTGCTACAGAAAGGTCAGTGAGCAGACAAGATAAGGTGATGGGAAAGCTCTGTTTGCATGTCCCAGTGCCTAAATGTCACATAAAGCTGGGGACAGACAATGCACAGACACTCAATAAGTCTAAGGCGCTGAAAAACACCACGATTAAATGAAATAACCATCCCCAGTAAGTGGCAGCAGTCGTTGCTTAATTGCTGCTGTTGGGGGTTAGGTTTCTTTTGTTCCCTCTTACCTATAGAATTTTTCCCATGAGTTGCTGGAAAACACTGACTACTGGGCACTTATGAGCACAGTAATTTCACAACTATAAGGCGTGCCTTAAAGCCTAAAATTTTGATCGAAACCCGGAAGTGCGCCTTATAATCTGGTGCGCCTTATATATGGAAGAAAATCTGAGTGTTGAAGGGATCTCAAAACAATTTCTGTTTCACATTGCACAGCAACAAACATGAAGCTCGCAATCAAATGACCACAAGTAGGCAAAAGCTGGGAGCAGCGAGAGCCGTGCGAGCCGCGCAAGCCACAAGAGCAGTGAACAGTCCGGCGCTGGGGGCAGCTGCAGGGTGCGGGAGAATGGCGGGCGGGAGTGCTGGGGCCCACAGCACGGGGAGGGTGCTTGGGGCTGTGTTTAAAGGCTGCGCCGATACGTGAAAAATGTTTGCAAATTGAGAACCGCGATTCCGTTACTAGTTCGATACTTTGTTGCGCCCGGATCCTCACTGGGGGGAAAAAAGTGCTCCTTATAGTCCAGTGTGCTTGTATATGGGAAAAGATTGGAAATTTGCTGACACTCAGAAGTGCACCTTATAATCCAGTGTGCCTTAAAGTCATGAAATTACTGTACTTTAGGAAACAAAGTGGCCAAACTTAGTCAGAAGGAGGGTTCTGGTTGCATTTTCTCTTACCTGAGGTGTTTCTCTCGGAGGGACAGAGATACCTTGGGATTTTGGTCAGGAAAAGGAGGGATGGGGCAGCTGCTGGAGGGCAGGGGCAGCTGCTGGCTCTCATGCTGCAGCTTCAGGGGCCA
>VRYO01000577.1:2403715-2417186 GCA_009812075.1 Sialia sialis | reverse complement strand
CCAGGGCTGGGTGAGGCAAAGCCTCTCCTCCCTCCTGTCCCATCTGGGCTGGCACGGGGGTCCCTGGGGCTGTTTGTTATTAACTGCATTGTTGTTGTTGTTGTTTGGTTGCCTTGTTATACATACTAGTAAAGAACTGCTATTCCTACCCTCATACGTTCACCTGAAAGCCCCTTAATTTCAAAACGATACTGATTCAGAGGGAGGGGGTTTACATTCTCCAATCCTGCCTTCTCTAGCAGACACCTGCCTTTCAAATAGAGAGACACCTGCCTAGGGATGGATCCTAATGAGAGCAAATGAAGTTTAGCAAATCTTAGGCAGTAGATCATTGTTCAGATATGAAGGAAAGGGAAGAAAAGGAAAATCAGAAATATGAGACTAAGGCATTTCAGTCTAAAGCTGAAGGTGTTAATTATTGTGGGATAAAACCAGAGCAGGGCTGGGGAACCACAGGATTGGGGCCTTTCCTCATCCATAAGGTCAGGGTCTTGCAGGGACTGGGCTGAAATGCCCCAGGCTAGACTCAGCTCTGCAGCCATGCTCTGGCTCTGCTTGTTCTCTGGAGCCCAGAGCAGCTCAAAAGCACCTTTTCTTCAGGCAGAATCAGCACCCCTGTGCTCACTCTAAATCCCCTGACCCTAGTGAAGACTCTGGCTTTGTCAAGAAAATGTGACTATTCCTTTTTCTTTTCCCTAACCTAGCAATTCCTCTTTCTTTGGAAGATCTTTGACCTTTAAATGAAGATGCATGCCAAGAAAAATCCAGAGCTCATCAAGACAGTCTGTGGCACAGGCTGTGTGGTAATGTCCACCTCAGGTGGTGAATCAGATCTATCAGTGTTTAGATAGTAAGGCCTTTTTTATCCTTGCAAACTCAGGGCTTTCCAAATCTTTAAGCCTGATCAGAGATAGAGCACTACAAGAGCTTACTTAAATCTCAGCAAGCAGAAAAGAGGGTGAGGGTGAGAGAGCTCACATAAAATAAAGACCACTGTTTAAAGATAAAACGTAACTCCAGGTTCAAGGAAAGCCTTTAGAGAACAGAAGAGATCTTTGTCAGGAATGTATCTCATTTAGTCCCATTGTTTCACTGCATGCTTTGCAGAGAGCCAGCCATTTATCTTGCCTTTTTTGCACAGGTTTTAGGGTTCTTTTTCTCCTCCATTCCTGATGCCAGTTTCCATTTCATTAGGAAATTAATCACTGATGAGGTGCTAGTCCTGTCTCCCTGCAAACAGGCCTCAAACACAGGCTAATCAGGAAAAAGAAAATATACAGTCTTGTGACCTGAAACCTGAGTGCTTTTCCAAGTGCAGTTGTTTTATTTCTGTTGTGCTGTGTTATGGATGGCTGTTGTTTAGTGTTTATGGCATGCAGACAAAGAGCTCCATGTCAGAGAATCTATGGTTAGATACCTTCAACATGTGTTGAGGTCCCAAAGGGAGAAATTTTCAAAGGGAAATGCAAAGGGCAGAAGAATTTCTAAATTTCCACACAATTTCCCTCGTGGGCTCTGTGAGCTGAACCTTCGTGGTTCACAGCACATTACTGGAATGCTGTACCCATGTCCCTGAAAGCCTCAGAGGGATGTCTCATTTTCACAGCTGGTGTACTGCACACACATTTGTTTGTGGAGTTATATGCCCAGACAAGGAGACAATCACATTGCTGTAGCTTGAGTACCTCTGTAATGAGCCATAATGCTGTCATGGGTTTTGCACAGGGAACTAACTCCCAGAAAGGCCATTTCAGCTTGAGCCTGACCTTTGGTTAATAGTGATGCAGATCAGGATATTTTCTGAGCACACATGAGTGGTCACATACAGGACAGTCTACACCCAAACATCCCGAATCTGAGGATCCCTGAAAGCCAAGTCCTGACCCAGACAGCAGCTCATTTTGGCTACTTCAGGTATTCCACAGTGTGAGAGGAAGAGAGGGGACACCACTTTTCTATCCCCTACCTGATCTCAGCCTCCACTCACACTGTATTTATCTGACACTAACTAAGCTCTTGCTAGAACTACCTCTCTTGGGGCTTGAAAAATGTGTTTTTCCCAGGAACATGAATCTCATAAAATACAGTTCTGCTTACAACTCCAGTCTCTTTCATATCCTCTGACAGTATTCCTATATGACTGTCATGATGCTGCACAAGTCTTCACAGCTTCCAGCTATGTTTTTGTTAAATTTCAGTCCTATAGCCATGAAAGAAAACAAGCATAGCATTCGCAGAACCTTGTCCCTCAGCTTTATAAGGTTAAGATTCATAATGCACACAGATATTTTATGTAGCTTCTAAGTGACTAATCTAATGTCTCCTCAATTTAGAGAACACATAGCATTTTGCAGAAATCTACAGGATTGATTCATTTGTAAGATGTGCAGAAGTGCACACACCACTTTCACTCACATCATCAAAACACTTTGGGAATTGTTGTGCTGGGAGTTTGATCAAACTCCTGCACAGATACAATTCCCACAAGGGCTTCTTATTTTGAAGATCCAGATTTGTAACCAGCAGCCTGATTTTTCAAAAGAGCTAAAAATCCAGCAGCCTTCTGAGTCTCTCTCTCTCCTGTTTTCTTCCAAAAACAGTGCATGTTTCATTACTGCAGACATGGAATATGATGCCTAGGCCCACCTGTCCCTAAAATTACAGTAATTGCACGACTATAAGCTGCACACTGGACTATAAGGCGCACTTCCAGGTCGTCGGCAATTCCCCGTACTTTGTCCATATATAAAGGCACACCAGACTATAAGGTGCACTATTTTTTTTTGCAGCGAGGATCTGCGCGCAACAAAGTCATGAATTAGTAAAGGAATCGCACGATAACGGGGTTTACTGGCAGGTGCTCAATTTGCAAACATTTTTTCACAGATCGGCGTAGCCTTTAAACGCAGCCCCAGGTGCCCTCCCTGTGCCGTGGGCCCCGGCAATCCTGCCCGCCCCCAGCGCCGGCTGCTGCGGCTCTCACAGCGCGTGGCTCGACTCACGGGCTGCCGCGACCACTGGCTCTCGCGGCTCGCACTTCCAGGTTGGCAAATCTCTGAACTTTGTCCATATATAAGGCGCACATCCGAGTTTTGATCAAAATTTTAGTCAAAAGGGTGTGCCTTATAGGTGTGAAATTACTGTACTTAAAATCTTAAGGGATAATACACAAAGACATCAAAGACACTGAGAACCTGATAGCAGCATCACAGGCTGAGCATCTCAGGTGCCTGCAGTCAAAACCGTGAGATCAGGGATGACAACACCAGCAGTCTGGAGGAGGTCTGGCAGAATGAGCCACAGGCAGCCAGGGAGGCTGCCTAGCAATGGTGGACTTGTTGGAAGTCTTCAGTCAAATTGCTTTATTTCTCCCAGTGTCTCCTGTTAGATTTAGCTCATCAGCCCTAAGACAAAGCCTTCTTCACATGATGTAGGTAAAATGCCAAAGGCCATGGTGAAATCTTGATTCCCTGTAGCTTATCAGAGCCCAAAGACTCCAACCCAGTGTCTCTTAAAACTAAAAGCTTTCCTGCCCTCTATTTCTCCTGGAAAGTCCCTTTACTTTGCCAATTTTATTTCTTTTTTTCTAGTTCTACAGTGAATTGCTTTGTGTCCCAAACCTATTTGAAACTTAGTAAATCTCTTATTTTAATGTTGCATTATTTCTCAGCACTCCCTGTCTATTTTTCATCTTCCTGCCAGTCCATGTTTTCTGTCAGGGATTGACCTTTATCTGTTCCTTGTTGTAATGGGGATTTTTCACCTCTATTTTCTATTCTTCTGCATTTATAATGCACAGTGCAGAAAGTTTTTGGCAATGAGTTTGAATGTTTTCCATCACTAACAGTTTTGTTTCCTCCATATCTGTTTCCCCTACTTATGCTGGAGCAAAAGAGGACACCTCCAATATTCTGTACATCAGCCCATTGATTAAGTCAGGAACTTTTCTCTGCTGTAATTATTGCTGCTTAAGCTATACCGAAGGCCAGCAAATAATTTTTACTTCAGTATGCTCTGCAACTCAGAGAAAGATGCCCTAGTCATAGTTAGACAGCATATGAATTGCTAGAAAAATTCCAGCTTGTGCACAGATCATTTATAACCTAGCCAGCTCAGTGTTTGCAGAGGGTTTTGCCCACTAAACATCTCATAAATCATTGACTTCCTTTAGAAAGATAACAATAATTTCAAAGAGGTAACTGGGATTGGTCTGGATCATTATGTTCTCCCTCTAGGGCAGGGAGTTGAAAGTTTTAATTTTCTTTCATCAATCTAAGTCATCACCCAAAGCCTGAGTGTGATGTTTGACTTCCTCCAATGGAAACCTTAGTAAGAGAGATCTGAGCACCCTCCACAAAGCTCTTGAGTGATGCTTGTGCAGTTGTTCAGGAATTTGTGACACAAGCTGAGTGCCTGTGAGCAGAGTATTGCGACCCTGCACCAAGGCCACTGTGAGACCAAAGCCTAAAGCCAACAGCAGCAGAGCCTGCTCTGTCTGCTTGTCATGGGTTTACAAATAAAGAGAAGGGAGCAGGAAGATGTCACTTTTGTGATCAGGACCTCCCAAACAAGTCTCTGTGCACAGGCACTATACAGCTCAGCCAGAATGATTTCAGCATGGGTTTGGTATCATTAAATTCACTGCACATCATGTGCAGAGTTGATTTGTGCAGGGAACGTGTCTGGGGTTTCAACACATCTGGCAACTCAAGCTATCCCTTCAAACTAGCTCACTGACATTAAGGAGCTAGAATAATTGTTCTAAATCTTTCAAATCTAGGCAGACAAAGAAAATATAGCCCCATAACCTCAGCTGTACAGTTCTGAGGGCATGAGGGTTCCTGCTCCAATGCAGCTGCTGAAGCTATGCAGATGCTCCCTCTTCTCTCTGTGGTGTGTAGCTGTCTCCATCAGTTCAGGGCTGTATCCCCCACTGGAATCCCACTTTCTGTTTGTTCTTTCCAGCACTGGGGCACAGTGGCTTTTCTGTTACATTTGTGTAACCCAGGACTCTAGAATCTCACCTGAAGTTTATGGCTGGTGCTCTGATGTGCCAGAATTCCAGCCACAAAATCATAATAGAAACAAGGGCAGTCCTGAGCTAAGCATTTTTTCTTCAATTAATCTTGTGGATTTGCTTTTTGCAAAAACTGCACATCTCTGTAATATTTCCTCCAAATATGTTAGTTATTTAAAATAATTAGCTTAACACTTTATATAATAAATTTTAAGTATGTGCATTGATTCTTTGCTACTTTCTACTGGAGACAACTTGTTTTTGGCCAGTTGTAATAATTTCTCAGAGTACAATGAAGAACATAGGAACTTTCTAATAGGAACTCTGCAGAAAATGAGATGCTGAATGTCCCCTGTAGTCCATAAACTTATGTCAGAAATACAACAAAAGAGACAAGAAGAAGGCAGTAAAGAGGGGAAGAAATCTATTGTAGAGCCAGCAAAGGCTCCTGCTTGATGATGGCTTAGCTGGAGTCCCAAAATATTCTAGAGGAATTCTGACAGGCAGAAGTCCGATACAGTCACACATGTGGAGTGCTCCAGGCCTGGAGTTTTAGAGCAAAACTGTCAGAAAGAGGTTCATAACACTCCCATGGGATGTTCCAAGCCAGGAGTATGTCAGCTTTGCACTTCCCCACGTTGTGTTTCACATCTTCAAGCTGGACAAGAAGATGCCGCGTTCATACACCGAAGGGCAGAGCAATTCAGAGCACACAATGTTAGAAACCTGTTTAGTAACAATCTGACTTCCTGCCAACAGTCTGCTGCTGGCACACTGCACCAGCTATGCCAAGAACCACTTCTGCAGGCAAAAGGAAAATTGGCACCAAATGCATTGCTTTCTTAATCCTTCTAGTGCCACTGCCAACAAGGACAGTCCTGGCTTTAGTTCTAGATTTAGTGAGGCCTTCCAAACTATTTTCTACGTGCCACAGAAGGCAGCTGGAGTGATAGACCACAGAGGAGTGCAAGCAATGAGCAAATCACTCACAGCCCCTCTGCCAGGCTCCAAACAAGATCCATGTGTTCTGCATCCTTGCAGATACTGGACTCACTGACAGCTGTGCCTGAGAATGCCAAGACATATGCAACCAAAGGAGACTTGAGCACTGCAGAATCACAACCACACACCAGCTACCTGCAGGGATACAGGACTTACAGGAGGCACCAAACTGCAATGGTCTGATCTTCCCCCACTCCTGCTTAATTAAAATTCTCAGCACTCTGTTCAGGATACAGAGTTCAGTTACAGTTCAATAGGAATATCACAGGCTATTTAAATAAAATGTATTTCAATAAAAGGAAATCCAAGCTACAGAAGAGATTTTAAAAGGTACAGATGTATTTCATAGAACTGGAGTTTCCTCCTTTATAAACTGATGATCTGTCCTCTTTAAAATAAAATGCCAAACTATAATGTTTTAAAAGGAGTACAGTAATTTCACACTGATAAACCGCACCTATTTCACTGAAGAATCAAGCCGATCCTGGAAGTGCGGCTAATCACCAGGTGTGGCTTATTTATGGACAAATTCCAGCGAAATGCCAACCTGGAAAAGCGAGCCGGCCGGGGAGGGAGCTGCCGAGGAGCTGCTGCTGGGCAGGTGATGAGCTGGAGCCCCTGGCGAGCGGGCAGCAAGCCACTGCCGGCTTCGTGAGGCCATCCCGCCAAGCAGCCGCTTTTGAGCGGCACGGGGAGCCACCGCTGCTGCCGAGCAGGCAGGGAGCCACGGCAGCCAGCGCCAGGGGCGGGAGTGCCAGGGCCCACGGCATGGGGAGGGCGCCTGGGTCTGTGTTTAAAGGCTTTGCTGGTCTGTGAAAATTGTTTGCAAATTGAGCACCTGACACCAAACCCCGCACTTGCACGATTCTGTTACTAACTCATTACTTTGTTGCACATGGATCCTCACCAAAAAAAAAAAAAAAAAAATGCGGCTTATCACCCATTGCGGCTTATTTATGGACAAATTCCGTGGTCTTCCCAGCTACCCAGAAGTGCAGCTTATAACCAGGTGCGGCTTATGAGTGTGAAGTTACTGTATATTATATTTAGCTGCTTACCTAGATTTCCTTGTAAATTATACTGAAGCCCTCAGCAATTCTTTTCTTCCTTTTGTTATTTCCTCTCTAATTATACCATGGCACTAATTATCTTATGGGCAAAAACAGTCTATAGATTGCTGTTGCTTCAAAAACTTAACCACAGCTCCTCCTACTTTCTTGTACCTTATGAATATTTTCATTCAGTCCAAAAAAAAATCCAAAAATCCAAACCAACTGAAATGCAAGAAATACAGCAAAATTCTGCTCAGTCTTCTTTTCCACAAGTCAGCCTTCTCTGCTTGCTATCCCACTGATTCCCAAGGTTTGATTCATGCTTATCTTTGAGCTGCAGCACTTCTCTAGGCTATGAATGGTACCTATGCTCTAAAAAGCATGACTGGTTCCTGATCCCTGATTCCCATTTTCTTGATTGTTAGGATCTTTTCCTGTAGCCTTTATGTGGCTGAGTGGTCTACCTCAGTATAATCCCATCTGGAGTAATTTAACAGCAGCTGTCAATAGTGCAACCATGAATTTTTTCATCTGAGAAAATCATTGTAAAATTGGATCATCATAGAGTGCATTTCAGTGAAAATACCAGTTGGATGGTTTTAAGTATAAGCACATTAAAGTGATGTTTCTAAGGTTAAATCATGTAATGTTAGCTTATGGTTAATGGCACAAACCTATGTTCACTCCACAAAATCTGCTATATTAAGATCCTCTAAAGAGAGACAAAAAGGGATCTAAACAAATTTTTTAGCTCATCAGCTCACCATGGAGTCAACTAAAGCATTGATTAACAGAACCCTTGCTATCCTATCTGCACCCATAAGTGGCTTAACAAGACATCAAATATTCTGATCAGGGTTTTTAACTCAGTACTTTTTTATTGATGTTTTTACAAGAAAATGCAACAACATTATGCATATAAAGCAGTCTTCACAAGGCCTTAATTTTGCACAGGCCCATCAAAAGTAACCTTCATTTATTTTGCATGTGTCACTGATCCGTGTGACCTTTAAACTGTTATTAAGCAGGAAAATTAAATATCCAGCAAAAAGCTCTGAAAGGACAATTCATTAGAAAGTGCCCAGTTTGTGCTGCACATTGCACCAAGTCACATACCTCTGAAGGGAAACTGGTGACATCTGGTGATGCCAGTGGTGAGCATTCCCATCCCAGACCCATCCAGACGCACTGCACCATCTTCCCACCACCCCAAGAGCTCTCTCCCCTCCAAGGCAGCCAGGTGTCCCTGCTCTCAACCTGTGTGTCAACCACAAGGTTTCCTCCCTGCCCTGCTCACCACCTCCTCAGAGACCATTCTCTGCAAGAGGCACAATGGGAGAGCCCTGTGTTTTCTTCAGCTGGAATCAAAATGTCCATGTGCTTCTTTTTGTGTGATTTCTGCTTTCAAGGACAAAGTGCTCCTTTCACTCAAAGCCATTAATACTTCCACCACCCCTGACAGCACATGGCTGGGAGTGTTCCTGCTTCCCTGTGTTGTGTGCCCATGCCACTGGAATCATTACACAGGGCAGGAGAGGCAGAGCCTAGAGCACAGGGCTGCTTCATGGGCAACCAGGTTTTTTTTGTCCTGTTTTATCTCACTTTGGTTTTAAAAGCCTTGCCTGGAGCAAAGAGTCACCACCACTGGGAAGACCCACCACCACATGGGCATCTCTTCCATGAGCAGGTTTCAGACACACATGCTTGTAACATCCAGAACAAGTCTTCCCCTGTCCAACAGTGACCCCTTGGTGACATTGCTCAGTAATAAGCACAGGCTTTGGGGGGAGGAGGATTGCAATCATTAAATTGTAAATCCCTTTAAATGCAAAGATCAAAGGGAAAGTTTCAATCCTATGACACATAATTAAAAATGCAGACGTGAATGGCTTTGATTCATGAATGCTTATGTACTTTTAAATTGTTGCCAGGGAGATCAGGGCATGAGAAAATTAAAAACCATTACGCTTCAAAAGGATAAATGATTTTCACAGCTTTCTAACATTATTTCCTGTTGCGCAGATTTTTGTGTGTTTTAACATTTTCCCCACCCTGCCTGGGCAGATTAGTTCTGAAAAATGTTTTCCAGAAAGTGTTCAGAACTCAATGAGATTAAAAGGAGATTAGTGAATTTCTTGGTTGGAGAGTTCCTATTTGTACCTAATGGCAAACACTCAGGGCAGTTAAAGAGGAATTCCACCACACATATTTTACCCTTATTCCTGCATTCTCATTTAAAAAGTTGTGACCTTTTAATTCATTATTCTTTTTCTAATTGAGCCATTGCAATACAATATGGTACAGGCCATAAGCCAAATCTCCCTGAAGTTAAAGGGAATATTCCCAGGACTATAGTGATTTCAATCTGTTTGTTTAACATTTCTCACTTGTAAAAGTCAAAGCACTTAACTGAACGGAAAAGGCTGCTTCCTATTTCACAACTAAAAATGGAGACATACAAAGTGGACATGATTCTCAACCATCCCACCACAGATGCCACAGTAATTGTAGAGCTAGCAACTACAACAAATATTTCCACTTCTGATCCATGGTGCCTCAGATTTGCCAGCTTCAACATGTCACTTTAACACTACCATCTGGCACTTGACACATCCTTTGAAGTGCCCAAATGTTACCAGAGACAAACAATTCATTTCTCAGACAGAAACATGTTGCTCAAATGCACCTGGGAGTTGATGGCTGCAGTGAACTCATGGACAGCAGTTCCTTTCCTGGACTGAAAGTACATGTGAAAACAAACCCAAACTCCTTAGTGCTGAACTTACATTGTTTCTTAACCACTGTCAGCAGGGAGGGGAGGATGATCAGGTGAAATCCTGAAAGCTGTGCTGTACACAGCTGGACATGTGTTTTCTCTCTCCTCTCCCTGTGTAGCTGGTGGAGTAGAGGATGATTTAGCTCCTCTCCAAGCACTGCAACTTCAGATGTCTCTATGTCATGTATGTCTATGTAATGATTTTGGTCTTAGTTGCATAGGACAAATCCCACTACCCAAAAGGTATTTGGCATGAAGGACTAGATCCAGCCCCAGAACCACTGCAGCTCTAAATACACAATTATCCCACTGTGTTCCCATGCTTTGAATTTTGGGACTCCATTTCCAATAAAATAAGGTTCAGCTGAAATACATCTGCAGGAGGCTGACTGGCTCCTCACTCTGGCATTGTTCAGCTTCCAGTCAAGTCAACCTTCACAAAATTTCCCCTGAGGGGGAAAAGCCAGACACAAGTGCAGCAGACTTGCAGAGCACTGAACAGTTCAGCAGGTATCTGATGGTGAAGGAAAAACCTTTTGTATTTACTTCTGAACATATGAATCAGACATTGTTTCTGTTTGAGACTGGGCTGTTTCCAGTGTCTCCATAGCAGCACCAGCTGAGATTCAGCATAAGTGGCCATCCCAAAAATGCTTTGTGATCCACAGCGTTGACTGAGATAGCTCCAGGAAGCAGATGCCCTACAATAACACATAAAATATATTACCCTTTTTGTAATATGTCATATCTAATGTCTGAATAGCAAATAGGATGGCAAGAATTTATCCTTTTTTTCAGTTGGCAGTTGTTCAAGAACATGTTATTATTGTTCTTTTTTGCCATTATTGGATCAATAATGTTGTAACATAATACTCATTCTTCAGATTTCAGTCCAAAGAAGATTTTCTAGTCTCAGTTTCTTTGTCACACAGACCATAACTCTTAATCCATTTACTGCAAGGCTTGGATCAGTAACTTACATTTGACTAAGGCAAAAGTATGTGGTGTTGACTTGAGAATGATAAGAAATTAAAGAGCAGTTTATTCTACATTTTGAAAGAAAGTGTCTTTATTTTTATGTGAGTTTGGGTCTTTCTCTAGTAATGTTGATGTTCCAATCAGCATTTTCTATGTGAATGAACACAATTTCTCATGTTCAATACCTGGATCCGCTTGTAAATCCGGTTCTTGAAAGCTCTTTTCTTCCAACACCCTTGCAAAATGACTGTCCTGTCTTAAGGGAGCAAGACACCTGTTCCTCTGCAGGTTTAAATGAACTCTGATTCATTTACAAGGTAACAAAGAGAAGTCCAATGCAGTCAAAAGAGACTTCAGGGCTCTGGGATCAGGGCAGCAGGATCAGGAGCACAGGTAGTGATTTCCTCTATTTTGTTAACAACAAATATTGATAGGAAGAGGCAGATCCTTCAGGTCAATGGGGCTCTGAGACTGGTGTCAGTGGAAAAATTTTGGGTTTGTTGACCATGAGAGGTTCTACTGACAGCTGCCAGGATGCACCTGTCCAGAGGGGAGTAAGAGCTCGGGCACAGGAGCCCCTGGCACTCTGACACAGCACTGAATGAGCTTGGAGAGGCGCAGGGGGCCAAAGCCAGGCTGGCCAGTGATGAGCAATGGGATGGAGTGCCAAAACTTGAGGAAAGGAGAGCTAGAGGGATCCCTCAATATGTCTCATGAAGTGTTGATAAATGTACCACACCTGAATTATTTCCACACGAATGTACTCATCATGAGGAACAAAGGAGAGGAGCTTGAGGCTTTGGCCCAGTCCCAGAGATGTGACATCATCGGCATAAGTGAAACCTGGTGGGATGGGTTCTGAGACTGGAGTGCCCTGTTGGAAGGTTCCAGACTCTTCTGGAGGGATAGGCAAGGAAGGAGAGGCAGAGAAGTGGCTCTGTGTGTGTATGTGTGTGTGTGTGTATGCGTGTGTGTGTAGTGGAAGTGTTGGAATGTCTGCAGCTCACAGCTGGCAGTGGCACAGTTGAGAACCTCTAAGACTCAAAGCACAGACAGATAATGTGGATGTCACCATGGAAATCTACTCTGGACTCCCCAGCCACGACAATGATGCCAGTGGGTTCTTTGAGGGACTCAAGCACACTTTCAGACCAACTGTCCTTGTCCTTATGGGGGACTGCAACTTGAGAAAGTTAACTGGGAGCATCCCACAGGTGGTACAGCCTTGGCTAGAAGAGTCCTAAAAGGCTGGATGAGAACTTTATGGAAAAGATGCTAAGGGACTGTAAAGATGCTCTCTTTGATCTGCTGCTTATCAATAGATAGGATCTCATGAGCAAAGTGGAGATTTGGGGCTGTCTTGGCCACAGCAATCCACATGACACAGTTTAAAATCTGCAGACAGGAGGAAAAGTGCCAGCAAAACCTTGACTATGGACATGAGGAGGGCTGCTCAGGGAATTAGTGAGTAAGGTCCCCTGGAAAATGTTTTTGCAGGTGCTAGGGTCCATCAGTACTGGTCACTTGCTAGATATCACTTCCTAAGGGCAATTCCCAAATGCCAGCAGTCAAGCTGGTGAGGCAGAAGGCTGACTTGGCTGAACAAGAATCTTCTCTTGGAAATGAGGTGAAAAAGGAAGGTGTGTGCCAGTGGAAGCAAGGTAACCTGGGAAGAGACACTGCTCCCCACTATTTGTGCAGCCAAACTGAACTGGAGTTGACGCTGCTAGGACTATGTGGGAAAATAAAAAGAAGGGGTTTTTTGCATTAATGGCAAAAGAAAGTGTAAAAACACCAGTGGCTTGTTCTGGGATGAGGATGGGAACCTCACAAACAGGACAGGAAGAAGGCAGAGGTGTTTATTGCTCTACTGGCCTCTTCAGCACAAGTGATGCCCTGAGCTGGAGGACCATGATTGCAAGAATAATCAATTTCCAGTTGACCCCGAACTTCTGTGGGATCTGCTGATGCCAAGAATCCTCCAAGAGATGCTGATGTCATCACAAAATGATTTTTGAGCAGTATTGGGAATCTGGAGAGGTCTCAGCTGACTGGAAGCTAGCAAACATCAAAAAGTGCAGGATAGATGACCCTGAGAACTATGGTCCTATCAGACTCACTTCAGTGCCTGGTAAAGTTATAGAGAAGATTATTCTGGGCAGCACTAAAAACACCTGAAAGGCAATGCAGTCATCAGTCACAGCCAGCACAGCTTCATGAGAGGAAAGCCCTGCTTATCAAACTGGATTTCCTCTTGTGACAAGGTAATACACCTGGTTGATCAAGGGAAGCCAGTTGATGTAATATTTTTGGATTTCAGTAAAGTTTCCAATACTGTCTGTACCAGGATAGTTCTGGACAAAATGTCCATCTCACAGATGCATAAATATGTCCTGGGATGGGGGAGCTCAAGAGTCAGGCACGAAGGGTTACAGCGAATGGGGGGACATCAGACTGGGGACCTGTGACCAGTGGGGTTCTGCAGGGCTTCATCCTCAGCCCTGTGCTCTTCAACAGCTTCATAAATGACTGGACACAGGACTGGAACAGATGCACAGCATGTTTGCAGATAATACAAAACTCAAAGGCGGAGAGGCCCTGCAGAGAGCTGGGCAATCACCAGCCCTGCGAAATTTAACCATGGAA
>VRYO01000577.1:2311776-2402715 GCA_009812075.1 Sialia sialis | reverse complement strand
GGGCCAAAAGTTGGACTCAGTGACCCTCCTGGGTTCCTTTCAGCTCAGCTTGTTATGTGATTTCTCTCATCAATTCCCATCACTTACTTGGCCTCAAACCTGGCAGGCTGACAATCACTGGGTAGTGAAGGTGATCTGAACTGAGACCTTTCTTTCATGTGAGTGTCCCCCAGGGAAGGAGCTGACAATGCTCTATACCAGAAAGATTGCCTGGCCCAGTTCAGGGCTCCTCTGTAATCCCTGGACCTATATAAACTATTTGGTTTAAAGGAATTCACTTAACCTAAGACAAGGTATCCACTTCCACCATTCTTTCTTCAATCTTTTTGTCAGTTATCTGTATTGTTCTGCTTGGCACTTCTTGCCTTTAAAATTAATATGATCCTTGTAAAAGAAGGGAGAAGGGCATTTTTACTGCACCCCAGATGGGCCTCAGGCAACCTGAGAATCTGTTAGCACAGATTCCATTTAGGTCTCCTTCCTCTCAGGCACAGGATCACAGAATATTCCAAGCTGGAAGAGGCCCAGGAAGATCATGAAGTCCAACTCTTGGTGAATGGCCCATAGAAGGCTTGAACCCTCAACCTCCCCATTATTAGCACCTTGCTCTGACCAACTGAGCCAGCCTCAGGGTGATGATATACTCAAGGGAGAAAGTCAACAGCAAAGATGACTTTGTCCCTCCATACACAACTGAACTATGCAGCTGAGGCTGGGAAAGTGTGAAGGGAGAGAGAGGAGTCACAGCAATACAATCGTCTCCAGGATGGTGTTCCTGCAATTCTAATTTCTGTTGATACCAGCTTTGAGAATAAAGTTAGAAAAACATGTGTACTGTTTGCATATTGGCTTGCAAAACCAGGGGACGCATATTTTGGTAAAACAAATGCAAGGACAGTGTCCTATATCATTAATCACTCACCATACCAAATACTGAACTATTCTCTTTCATGGTCAGAATCTGACTCTTACCACAACTAATAGCAGAAGCAGGCAACAGCTGTTCTGATTTCCAGCATGCTTAAAAGCAGAGGCAACGGGAAATCTCACAGCTGAACAAAATCCTTCACTGTTTGTTTTTATTTATGCTCTAATTTCAGCATCAAAACAGTGAACTGGCATTCAAACATTTAGACTGGTTCAGGGACTGGGGGTGGGACTTTCGTGCTCAATCCATGTTCATTCTTGTGCCAGAAATTTGTTACCTTTGTCACAGGCACATCACAAGGCCAAGGTTGCTGCAAGTCTTAGGAGAAGGAAAAGAACAAAACTAATGTATTCAAATAGAGTTTATAATTAATAAATTTTATAAACTCTTGGACAGTTTTCAGAAGCAGTAAATGTACTAAATTTGCTTTGTAGGACTAAGATTACCACAGTTCCTGACAATCGCAGCAGTTAATCAGCACACTGAGGAAGAAATTATTTTCAAATGGATAGGTAGCCAGATGGCAAGTGTTCTCTTTTTTCAAAGACACTTGCATATTTGAAGCAATTCCCTTCCTTAACACTGTCAGCCTCACCGGGGCTGGGACCATTATGAAGGAGAAGATGAAGAGGAAATCCTCATCCAGAGATCAAAGAGCTGACAACTGGCTTTTCTGCCCTCTGGAAATTATATTGAGAGTTGAGAATATCTCTTCTCACCTACTAGAGTGGTTGGCAACTGAGAGCTGACTATGTCACAAATGACTCCCAATCCACTCTTCTGTGCACTTTTCAAAAGAAATCAGTGTTCTCTATGTTCTGCAGGTCTCCTTTGCTGAACAGCCACTTAGCAATATCCTTCCTCTGTTCAGCTTGTCCTTGAGTTGGAGTGGCTGCTTTATACCAGGGTAGAGAATATGTTACAGACAAGTTTTTCAGAAAGTCTGAGTTCACAGATGTACAGCTGTACCAAAGCTCAAGAGATTGCACTCATCTCCTGACTGCATCACTGGCTGCCCAATGACCTCAGCTCCACCGTTCCAGGGGTGCTGATGGGAATTATCCCACAGCTACTCGTGTGTCAAGCACAGAAGAGCTGGGGATGAGCAGTGCTGGAGAACACTGAAGCATGATTACTAATAGCTTGCATGATTATTCCCAAACACATGCAGTCTCATAATATTGCCTTCATTTGGCATAACACTGTCTGAAAACACCGAGAGGAAAACACTGTTTTGCTCTAGTGTTTTATTGATAAGTAGAAGGGGAGATACAAACAGAGGATCTGCATTGCCCCAGCAGACGAACAGAACCCCAAGTCCCACAGGTAATTACCATCTCCTAATTGGGTTTGAAAACAGGAGATTTGAGTCTGAATGCATGGAGTTTGCACCAAAATGAACAATTACTTGTCTGAGGGATTCAGTGGTTTCAAAACACAACAGGAAGAGACTGAAACTGAGGCTGAATTGAGGCTTTAACTGTGAGTTCGCTGAGAGCCTGCACAGAGCTCCACTCACAAGATGCTGCTTTCACTAGCAGCAGTCAGAATTCACAGTCACCCCCATTGTCATTTTTATCTGCCACTCTAGGTTCATTACATCAGTTTAACTAACGGCAATTAATATGAAAATTAAAATTGATAGCAAAATTAAGCACTTGGAAGACAGTCAGTGTTCCTGCATAACTCTGGCATGGCTAATTACTTCTGTAACAATGCCCCTGGCACGAGCTGTGCTGGTGCAGCCCCTGACTGCTCTGCCTGGCCCCTGTGTTGGTGAGACTGTGCTCCCCCTTCTCCCGTGGGGCTCACTTGGCACACTTCTGTCTGGCACCCACATCTGACAACTTTTCAGAGGCTGTGACAAAGTGGTCCCCTGGTTTGCTATTGATTCTGTAGCTCGGCTTAAGAGTTCAGAGGTCAAAAACTGGCATGAGCGGGCACAACACCAACACTGAGCTCCTCAAAAAGTCAGGCTTGCTGCCAGCAGGCAAAGTCCTATACGTGACACAAGAGGAAAGGAAAACTGCTAGACATGCCCATGACCTAGGGGGTTCATTTCAAAATATCTACTTTGCCAACCTAAATGCTTAATTATTCAGAGTTTGTATAATGCTTTGAAGGCATATGCTGTATCCCAGAGTTTTAGAAATCATTAGAAATCAGAATCTAATATCTTCCAGCCTTCATTCAGCAACACTTCAAGTGTTATTTGCACCGACATTACTGTGACAACAGCCTCTCACCATCAGCAATGTCCAAACTTTCCACCCATGACACGCAGCTTAAAACTCATCTAGTTTTAAATGAGCTGGCAGAATTAGAATTATCCTCTATATTTTCCATTACCAAGGCACCAGACACATTTTACAGACATCCTTTCAGCAAGGGACTATGTCACAGTTTACTGATACAATAATCAACATAAATCTGCAAAACACTTTTGCTGACATTGTTGATAGGGAACAAAACAGTGTTTTAAACACATTCAGCCCTCATTTCCCCAGTGCAGCTTATCTGGAGTTGCCTGCCAGAGAGGATGTTGTGATTTTATGCCGGTGTGTCCAATTTTATATTGACACCTGCTGTGTATGAGTGCAGCTATAACTGCCTTGTGCCCAAGAGCTATCCTTCCCATGCACTGACTAGGCTGTAACTACCTCCATCATATACTTACAAATGGCTCCAAGCAGTGAAATAACATCTGTATTGATCTAAAGAACATTTTATTGATTAAAGACTTCAGAAGAAACCATGTGAAATGCAGGCACATTATTTAACAATGTCTTTCCAGTACCTGTGTTGGAAATATAGGAACATGAAGCTGTTAAATTTTTGATCAAATAGCTCCCACTGAGATTGCTGCAATGATGCAAAGTCAAATAGCCAAGCTGTGGGGTTCCCCATCCCCATGCTATTCTCTTCCATAGGGAGAAGGGAAAGATCTCCAGGTTAAAAATTGTTTCTGGATATTGACACTGAAAGAACAAGACAGGTTGAAAGTGCATCTCCAGACTGGCTGCAGCAAGGTGGCACAGAGGACTAGGGCAGGAGACTGGAATGATTGAGTAACACTTCGGGTAAGACAGCGTGTACACATCTCCCTTTGCCTGCACTTTAACAGCTCTCAGTGTGTTTAATGCCAGATTAAAAAGTTATTTTGTCATGTAGAAGGGCCATCCATCCTCAAGGCTTTTCACTTAATCTTGCAGGTAGAGGAGGGGGATTTGGAAGAGACCCCTAGCAATGAATGGCAAGTGAGGAGCAACTGGAAGTTTAAAGAATCCCCATGGGCAAGCAGAGACGAGTGTTTGCAGGTACAGCATGGAGGAGAAACTGGGCTGCAGGCACAGGGCATCAGCATAAGGCTGATCCCCTCCTGGCAGCACTAACAAATTACTGCACCTTTAATTCACACCTTACACTCCTACTTTTCTCCTGAAGAGAAAGTCGGGAAACACTCTGACGGGAAATAGGAAATGTAAATAAAACACAGCATCCTCTTGGGAAATCCAAATCCTTTCAGACTCAGTCTCCACACAGGTCTGGACTCCCCAAGATTGTGGGGCCTGTTCTTGTATGAGAAATCGAGCATCAATTGTTTTATCCTTGATGTTGTTGAAAGACACCACACAAAGGTGATGGAAATGTGTAACTGAATGAAAACAATGTTTGGGACACAGAAAGGAAAGATGTGGTGTGATCCAGGATTCTGACACTGTTCAATGGCAAATATATTACAGATACATTTGTAATATATATTGGCAAATATATACAGATACATTTTGGGTATTTATAGTTATATTTACTGTAAGCAAAGGAAAGCCTACTGATTTTGATATCGTGGGAAAGCTAATGTAGATTTTTTTTATATGTATCAGTTGGGATAAAAACACAGTCATCATATAGGAATGTGAGGAATGAAAACCTTGGTAAAACTGGTAAAGTCAGCTCTATAAAGACGTTTCACTCCTTTGTTTTTGTATTTTTGTTGTTGTTGGTTGGTTGGTTTTTTTAATTCGTTTTTTTCTATCTCCCTTCTGCAGTTTTAAACTTTCCTCTATTGAAGAAATCAAGATGAATGATGCTTGACTGAGTGACTCCAAGCTAGACAATCAGCTGAAGAATTTTTTTTCTGATCTGGCATTTTTTATGCCAAATGGAAATTAATACCACATTCCAAATGGTACCTTTAAAATATCTCTTGCCAGGCTGAGATGGCAGAAACCAGAGCTGGAGCACACAGGGAAAGGAAAGGACCTGAACTGCAGCACCTCTGTCTCCAAGGACTCTTTTTGGTCTTTGGTAAGTCTCCACATATTGTTGCATACCAGCGCTGTGGGTTTAATTCAGCCTGGAAGACTCTACCTCAGCTTTGTTAGCAGGCCTAATTTGGTGATTGAAAACATGACAGTAACATTATTATCAGGGCTGAAAAATAATTTGTTTTCCCAGGCTGTATAATGGCTTTTAAAATCTTTATCCCAAAGCAAAGAAAACCAGTTGGTTCGTGTTTTTCTCTATATCTACACATCTATTTAGCCTTTATTGCACGCTCACTTCCCAGTTTTGTTTTATACAAGCAACTATATTAAACATTTTTTAAAATTATCCTTTTTTACTGAGAGTCATCTAATTTAATTTTTTTTTTCATATTAATATTTTCATGAAATAAAAACATTTAACAACAATTACTTCCCAGGCAGTGCTAGAGGACGCAGAGAGAAGGACCTGTACATCAAAATCTTTTGGTGGCATGTAGCTCCTGAGGGAATGGCTGGGTCTGGCAGTGAGAATGCGGACCTGGAGAGTTTGCACCCTTGGTCAGACAATTTAATGGTGCAAGGTAAGGCAAATTGTTTGTTCAGAGCATTTACAGACCAAACACATCCTCTCTTCCTCCTGGAAGGAGACTTTTTCAGTTAGTTACAGTTCATTAACTGCTACCATTGAGTGAGTCTTATTTTAATTCCTTTGATCTAATTCAGACAGGGATTTTTTCTTTGTCAGCATTCGGCCAGAGTGTAAGTTTTGGCTTAGTTAATGAAATCTATAGCTAATTTACATTAATGGCTATTACTGGACACCTAGAAACATTCAGGCAGTCCAATCACTCGGTGGTTCCTTTTTCACTTGAAAGGTCAAAACCTCTGAACACAACATAGACCAGTGGTGCCATGAGTCAAATGAAATAAATTGAAGACTTCTATTAAATAAAGAGAAATTAGCTTCATAAAACCTCACAGTTCTTGTTACATTTAGTATTTCTTGCTGCTTCCTCACAACTGAAAGGCAACTTTGAAAATGTCTGTCTTAGGTTGCAACACAGGATGTGACCAAAAGTATGTATTCTACCACCATCTGTTAAACTAGGTGGGGCAGTGATCCTTATCTCCTGGGGAGATATTCTCTGCTAATGGGCCATCCATTAAAACCAGGTGGGCAACTGGTTCTTTCTCTTTTTCACAACCCGTCCTTCTTTCAGGAGATATCTCCTGTTAATGGCCATTGAGTCCCACTGCATGACTGAGAAAATTACATCATCCCATTGGGAGATGCTCCACCCAGGGGGAGGAGCCAAGCATTTCTACCTAGATAAAAACTGAGATTTGGAACATCAGGGCAGCCTTTTCCCCACTGGATTCCAGAGGAAAACCAGGCCCTTCTACAACATCACTGTACCTTCAGGGGAAAACCACACCCTTCTACAGGGGCACTGCTTCAACAGAACCACATCTGTCACTGCAGCACTGCAGCCACCAGTTAATGGGACTGCTGCCAACACCCTGCCTGACTGATGGGGTGTCAGGTTGTATTATGACTCTGACAGTGTTTGGGGTTTGTTCTTTGTAGTACTGTATTTCTATTTTAATTTTTTCCTAGTAAAGAACTGTTATTCCTATTCCCATATTTTTGCCTGAGAGCCCCTTAATTTCAAAATTATAATTATTTGGAGAGAGGGGCTTTACATTGTCCATTTCAAAGAGAGGCTCCTGCCTTTCTTAGCAAACACCTCTCTTTCAAACCAAGACAATGTCGTATTAGAAAACCAAGAGCATGTTGTACTCTTAGCTCTCTTGACTTAGAAAGATTTGGGTTAACACAGGGAAACAAACACATGGAAAACCCTGAGAATCCTTGGGCAAACTTATTCTCCCACTGTTCATCCCTGGAGGATCACAGTTACGCAGAAGAACAAAGCTGGAATAAGCAAAGCTGACCAAGAAAAAACATAGGTCACTGCAAAGGATGGAAACCCCAGCATTTCCATCCTGTAGCAAATGCCTGACACTGCTCTGGTTCACTGTCCTATCACAGAGGCAGAAGGGCTCTGAAAGAACAACAATCTGTCCAGTGGAAGATTTTCCTAGCAAGATGTCAGATCTTGGCACCAGGCACAATTCCAGCTGAAGGGATCATGCTGCAGGATAGAGTCTTCTACCACATGTTGATACAGCCACAATAAAGAAAAATATCAGAGTACAAATAGCCCTTGAGTCCAAATTTTTAGGGGGAGATTTTGTTTAAAAAACCAGAACTGCTTCCAGCTAAATTCTTGTTAGTTTATATATGAATTGAGGAAGTGAAATAATTGTGGGAAAAGTGGAGTCTAAAGCAGAACAATTGTTTTTATTATTTGAACTGTAACCAAACTACTTTCCTGTTAGTTTCCTTGCAATTAGGCATCTGCGATTTTATTGTCATAATTTTTAGTAGTCAAAAATGCTTTTTCTGTCTCACTGAAGCTTCTCCTCTGCCTCTTGATTTCCCAGAACATTGTAAATATGAGACAAAATAACATAATACTCTGAAGAGGCCATTACTTAAACAAACGGATGGGGTCATTTTCATTTATTTCATGACAACCTCCTCCACCCTTTGCTTTCCTTTGAGGTCATTTTTTGATTGTCTTGTTTTGAAGCCAGGCAATTTGTCCCAAACTCTCTGCTGTTCACGGGCTAATTAGAATTTTAAAAGTAATTGAAACATCCTTTGCAGTATGCTGTTAATTCCCTCCAGATTGCTGGGAACATTAGCTTCAATGTTTGGTTTTTTTTTAACTGACTCTAAGATATTAAACTGTCATGGTTTGGGAATGGTATTCTCCAATTTAGTGGTCCCACTAAAACCATGATGCCACTTGCTCCTTTTCCTTCTCCCATTCCTGCCCTGTACCTGAAGAGGAAAATTGGAGGCACAAGAGGCAAAGGTTGAGATAAGAACAATTTACTGGAAACAGCTAAGAGATAAGAAAAGGGACAGCAACAGCAGCAATAACAGAAGTGTACAAAACAAAGAGTGATTCACATGCAAAATGCTCCCTGCAGAGCCCAAGTCAGCCCAGCCACAGCCACAGCACCAAAAACTGCTCCCTCCAGCTAGGAACCAGCATTACCCCACAACTCCCAGCACTGCCTGCACCAGGTTTACTCTGACCCCAAAGGAGCCCCTTCTCCCCAGATGAGAGAGTCCCTTCCCCTGCCTGCAACAACACCCTGAGCTGGTACAGATTAACCTCTGGGGGCTGGCCATGCCCTCTCTGGCTACTGAAAAAAACTGTGACCAGAACCAGGGCATAAACACATCAGAGATCGTACCAGATTTAGGATACAGTGATTTCACAATTATAAGCCACACCTGATTATAAGCTGCACCACCCGGTAGCCAGGTAGACCACAGGATTTGTCCATATATAAGCCGCACCTGAATATAAGCCGCACTTTTTTTTTTTAAAAGCAAGGATCCATGTGTAACAAAGTAACAAATTAGTAACAGAATTGCTGCCAGCTGGGTTTGGTGTCAGGTGCTCAAGTTGCAACAGTTTTCATAGACCAGCGAAGCCTTTAAAGGCAGCCCCAGGTGCCCTCCCTGGCTGGCTCTTGCTTCCTGGTTGGCATTTCACTGGGATTTGTCCATAGATAAACCACACCTGAATATAAGCCGCACTACTGGGGTACGCTGGATTCTTCAATGAAAAAGGTGCGGCTTATAATTGTGGAATTACTGTAATTTTCTTTTAATTTATTATTAAAGTAAGCATTGCTTCATTAGCATTAGCTCATGCTTGTGGAGATGTCCATAGCCCAAGAAGACCCAGGATGTTTGATCCTAGCAGCAGGACCGAGGAGGTGACCCAGGCAGGGGCACACAGGGCATGCACAGAGCTCACCTGGTTGGCACTGGCACTGGGGACACCCTGCTGCTCTCTGCTGGACACCTCAGACACCAGGCACATCTCTATCTTTCTCCTCACTTCTTCTGGCCCAAGCAGCACAAAGCAGGAGCTGATTTGGTACAAGAACCTTCCCCAGCATGAGGAAATGGCCTGAGCCCTCAGACCAGCCACAGAAGAAGAGCCATATCACCCAGCACATGGGGTACAAACTACACCTGCTCTCCTGCCCCACACCTCAGCAAGGATTCAGGAGCTCCCAGGAGGGACATTCCTCACCCTGTGCCACTTCTCAGGCAGCTGTGGTGACACCAGGAGCTCTGAGTTCCTCCAACAACTGAGCAGCACAGCTCAGCCAGCCTATTCCTCTGACAAACGTGACAGTGAGACATGATAAAAGAAACCCTGCAAGAAATCAAACATGGAAATGTTCTTCCATCTTTCTATTGTTACCTTGAATTGAAAATTCAGTACTATATGGAAATTGTGTAAATTGAATTGGAAATAATAAAGAAATAGCAGGAACCAGCATCAAGAATTTGGGACAGAATTGAGTGGGCAAACAATTAGCAGCAGTTTACAGAAAAGAATTAATAGTGGAATACATTCAGAGTCTGCAGAGTTATTTCATTTGTCTTTTTCTACATATCTCTCTAAAAAGAAGAACAGTTTTATGAGAAAAAAAATCATCACTGTTCTGCAGCCCTGCACTTCACCCTATGCCCTGCTGTTTGTGCAAACAGAAAGTTAGTGCTGGGTTATCAGTAAAGATTTGACACCACTTTCCACAATGAATATTATTACAATTAAGCAATTAAAATGGAGCTCCCCTTATCTGAGAAGTGCCTGCAGTACATGTCAGTCAGTGTTAACAAGCACTTGTATCTGTATGTTTGCTTATTCATTTATGCTCTGATTAAGCCAGTTAATGAAAGCAGCTGTACCTGAGTTCATCCAGCCAAGGGTCCTCTCTTAAGGACCATAAGTTGACACCCAGATATAAATAAGAACTAGGCAAATGTTGGCATTTCCCAAGTACTCTCACAGCCCTTGACTACTTTCAGCTCAAGGTATTTCCTGACTCTTATATTTATCTGTCTAGTAAGACTCAGTAAATGTCTTCTGCTAATGCTGTGCAGAATCTGCATCCCACAGGCCCTTTTTGCAAATGCAGTCTTTGGCAAGGAGTTTAACAGGACTGACACTGTGTTTGTCTTGAACATGGTTGCTACAATTTTTAATGACATCATTTTATTTTCTGTCTATTCCTTTCTTTATTTTTTTTTCTTTATTATTTGCTCTTTTGGTAGTTATAGAGTACTGAGCTGCTATCTTCATGGAATTCAAGTACAGTAATTTCACAAAAGTTGCACCCTTTTGACTAAAATTTTGATCGAAACCCGGAAGTGCACCTTATAATCCAGTGCGCCTTATATATGGACAAAGTTCGGAAATTTGTCAACCCGTAAATGTGAGCCGCGAGTGCCAGCAGCTGAGAGAGCTGCAGCAGCCAGCACCAGGGGCAGGTGGGAGTGCCAGGGCCTGCAGCATGGGGAGGGCGCCTGGGGCTGCGTTTAAAGGCTGCACCGATCCGTGAAAAATGTTTGCAAATTGAGCACCTGCAAGAAAACCCGTGATCACACAATTACGTTACTAATTCGTTACTTTGTTATGCACAGATCCTCACTGCAAAAAAAAGGTGCGCCTTATAGTCCAGTGCGCCTTATATATGGACATAGTTTGGAAATTTGCTGACAACCCAGAAGTGCGCCTTATAATCCGGTGCGCCTTATAGTTTTGAAATTACTGTATTCTCTGAATTGTGGCACACTTTTTGTACAGCTACACTGCTTCAGAATGAAGAGTGTGCCTTCCTCACACAGTTACATCAGTTACCAGATACATTATCATAGCTTCAACAAGATCAAATGTTTCTCTAGCTGTGTAACCCTACCTATACTGTTCTGATTGAAACACATGCTCCTTACTGGTTCCTATCTGAAATACCTAGCAAGGCACAAGGCAGTAACAGAGGCCAGGCAAAAACAAAATATCATTTCAATGTCTAAAAACACCATCTTGAGTTAACCAGCACTACTTCATGCGAGTCCATGTGGTGCTGGTGTAAGAACTGACTTCTCTCTTCATCTCAGTGCTTTTGTTTACCCGCAAAAGAACTTGGACCTGGTACTCAGACTCCCACCTCACAGTACCAGTGAAGAGTTTTTAAACCACCAGGCACTGGAAATTCAGAAGCTGATTCTCCCTCAGGATTCCATGGTTACCATATCTCCCAAGTGTAATTCAAGCTACTGATGTCAGTTTGCTCCAGGTACTCTCCCAAACTGTGCCCAAGGCATCATCCCTCTTTGGGTTAGGAAGTGCATGGCAAGGACAGCCAGTGTAACCCTAATTCCTCAGCACCCCAGGGGTGGCCCAGATGTTCACTGGGCAGGTCCTGGAGTAGGGTGACCTATGTTCCTCTGGGTATGGCCAGTGGTGGCTCTTGCTTTGATCAGAACACACATGGGCTTTGGAAGATCAGATTGGGTGTTGAAGGCTCAAACGTGGCCAGGTGAGAGGCAATGAGATTTTGTCTATGGCTGAACCATATTTCAGCTAAGATGTATTTACTGATAGCTTTATAAACCTGACATTTTTCAAGAGAAGAACAAGGCCATGGATAGCACCTCAGGCCCAGGCTATGATGCCCAGAGCTTTATTCAATGTGCTCAGAGGCCTTCAGGCATCAGTGTACTTCTGCCAATCCAGTGCTGAAGCTCCAGGCAGCCTGGCAGACTAGAGCCTAGGAAAAACAGCTTTAAAAGCAGCATAAAGAACCATGAGAAACACACAGCAGCTTGTAAAATGCATACTTTAAAAATATACTTGGCAGATAGCAGAATAATAAGTGAAGACACAATAACTATATATAAAAATGTCCTTAGAACAGCTGAAAATGTATTTTCCAGTCGCCAATTCAGATAATGTGGCAGTACCAGAAATCCCCAAGGAGACAGCTGGAGCCCAGGGGACAGGAGCCTGTGGGGCAGAGGTGCAGAAGGCTGGGCACTAAGGACTAGAGCTCACAGGAACCAATCAGTGCAAATAATGTGAAGGTACAGGGCACCTCAGTTCAGTGGCTGCAATGTCTGGGGCTCCATCAGATGGAAAGCAAGAGCTTTGACAGATCAGTCTTGAAGATACAAAGCAAAATAGTTATGCTCAAGAGCTTAAAATCTCTGTTACGTATTCAGGGCTCTGTTTTTCCACCCATCCCTCCCAGAACAGCGTGTCCCTACCTGGAAATGGAAGGGCACTATCCAAAGGCATCTCCTTATGAAGAACAGCCAGCCACAATGAGACCAGACATTCCTAAATTGAGATGGAATTTAAAGTTGCCCAGATTCAAGATGAAAGGCTGATCACCAAGCTGCTGTCAGCTGAAAACGAGTCCTGTGCAAGCATCTCAGAGTCCAGAGGCTGAGACAGTCTTAATTCATTTTTAAGGATTGTGGCTTAAGGAATTCATCCAGACTGAAGGATGATACATTACCAAAGAAGAAATACAGGGAAGTGAAAACCACCATGATTAATAAACACAGAAAATTTACCTCAAAGCACTAATACACTCAATTTTAAAATTTTTCTGTTCAGTCTAGCTATGTTTATCTACAAACATATAAAATAACATTATATGTCCCTTCTGGTGGATAAAATGGAAAACAGTTAAGAGCATGCAAAAATAAGCAGGGCAGCAAGCAGGAAAAAGCTCTTTTCTACTAGAATTTACACATGGAACCTAGAAAGAGAGACTAATTGCTCCCTGGGACCCTGTGATTAGCTAAATCTGACTTGCAAACAGCTGCAAGATCATGGTATCAAGAAGTGGGTACCTCTGCTTTGTGTCTCATGGGCTGCTTGAGACACATTTTTCCCCTGATTTGAGCTGATTGGGCCTCTCATTTACCAATTAGAGGATGAGACTGAACAGGGAGGAACAGAGGATGATTAAAAATCTGCTCCTTGCTATTTCTAAACAACTGTGGACCATTCTCTTCCAAATTAAATCTGGCTTCTGGCTGGCAAGCTAACTGGCAAATGCAATTTCATTCCCCGAGTGCCAGAGCACATCAGCTGTACATGTGCCATTTGTGGTCCATCTGCAGGAAATGTGATGTGCCAATTGATTTCAAGAGGGCTGGCAAGGGGATGCAGCACCACGACCAGCATGTCACTGAGCTTTTCTGTTCTTCCCACCTGAGTAACTAAAGTTTGGGAATCCCATGGGGCTCTGCTTCAAAACTTGGGCAATTTACAGCATTTCTAAATGTCAGCTCTTGTCAGCAGGCTGTTAGTAAAGTATCACTCTCTGAGTGGAAAAGTAGTGGCAATGAAAGCTTTTAGTTTAGAATTATTTTAATGTAATTTGGGAGTTCTGGCACATGATGCAAGAAGTGTTTGGTTTGTCCACTCTGTCTCCTTGAACTAAGGCAGAGTAGTGCAAATGAACTAAAAACATCCTCAGAAAATCGTTCAGACATATAAATTTAAAACACACTCCTAGCCAGATGAGATGTAAAATGCACATCAATAGGAAGCCCCTATCCTCCACTGCATAATTCTGGGTCACAGACTCCTCACAGTAAGGCCTTAGGCCAGTTTCATAACCTTTATAATTTTAACATCTCTATCTTGGAAGTAGTGCTTTGAGGAGAAGAAATTTCTCTTCAAAATAACCCTTTTGTTTTCTAAATAATTGTGTCTTTTAATTTTTAAAAAATTCATTTTACATAGAGAGAAATATCATACTTTGTGATGTCACTGATTTTTTCAGCATGAGAGAATACTTTAGATGGGTAACAGCTAAGAGGTAGCAAGGCTGACCAGAATTACAGCTCACTTCTCTAGCTCTGACACAGTGAATAGGTAAAGTGAGCTAAACTATTACTGAGTAATCAGTAACCAAAGCCCATTTGGGCCTCTAAAATTTGACCTAATTAATTTGTCCCAATAATTGTCATAGCTGGCAGATTAATTCCAGGAGAGATTCAGGAGGAAAACTGTTCCTAGTTACCAGTGCAGACTAAAGTGAGCTGCCAGAGTTGCCAGGGGGAGCTAACAAGGCACCTGACTCTCTAATGCTTGGAGTAAGGAGCTGTCTGTCTTCTGCTCTTGAGTGCTCTCATTTGAGAGAAGCACAAGATCTTGAGTGCCTCTTGTCCTCTGTGATTGCATCTGCACTCCAGCACTGCCATCCTCTTAGAGTCTGACTAAGCCCCATGATCACTTGTTTGCTGTTTTCTCAGCATACACAGTGTTGAGCCATTTCCTTTTTTTATTATTATTATTTTTTTATTTAGCCCTTGTTTGGCTGTTGCAGCTGAAAGCAGTTGCACACAGATACTGCCTGGCATTGTCAGAGGGGAAATCTTGTCTAACACTAGTAACACCTGTAATTTTGGCTGCAGCATAAGTCAAAAGCTGCAGCAAGTGGCCTCACTGCACAGCACTGAATTAAAATGTTGTGCTTATTCATAATCTTCCTTGACATTAATATGAATAAAATGGCAAAAAGCCTATATTTTATATTCTGTCATTTCACTCTGCATGACTAGTACTGTAACTTTGTATGCTCCCACTACACTCATACAGATTACACTTACAAATTGCCCCTCTGAATAAAGAGCACTGCACAGGGATGACAAGTATTGATTTTCAATCTCCTTCTAAAATGACTCTATCATCACAAGTAAGTCAGGCAATTTACCTCACTTTACACTTCAGGCTATAGGCCTCAGATCACATTGACAGGCCTGATCCTTCAGGAGATGTTTAATTAGAACAGAAATGAAAGGAATTACTGTAAATCAGCACTTAGCAGAGCTACAGAATTTGTAAAGCTGCTTCTTCCCCCCTCTATGAGCTGACTTTATTCTCCTCTCCTCATTAAGAAGTTTGAGGTGGTTGTTTCACATAATTAAAACTGTGGTTTTTTCTCTAGGAAATCCCTCACTGGTGTGTTCTCTTTCTCCTTCACTGCTGCATGGCAGGTCACACCAGCCTCAGCTGGGCTCACTGTCCTCACCCTCCCCACCAGCAGTGCCCGTGGCTGCCCTGGCACTCAGCTCTCAGAGCTGTTTGAGCAGAGCTGGGACTCCTGTGCTGGGCCAGGGCATCTCCCTGCCTCTGCTGTGGCACCACTGTGCTGCTTCTGTGCCCACCCATGGCACCAGCAGGATCCACGAGAAGCCTTTAGTTACATCCATTCTTCCTCAAATGACTCAGGTCTTTGGCACTTCATATCACCAGGCTTTGGTGTTGCTGTGAGATTAGGGTTTCTTACTTCTTTTTTTAAATTTATTTTTTTAATTTCATTTTAAACCAAAGCAAAGCAAAACACAAACCCCAGGGTTTGCTGTCCTCCCCCATCTCACTCACACAGGGATCTCTCCCTGCCATGACAGACTGACCCTTGTGCCTCTGCAGCTCCCCAGACATTCACCTGCACATCAGACCCTGGAACAGCAACCAGGCAGCCTCGAGTCCCAAATTCCTCCAGAACACAGTGCAGGTTCTTGAAATGTGCCCTGCAGGTGTCTGCAGGCATTGTAAGGGAAATCCTGAGGTTAATGTGTTCACCTCAAGTGTTTCTCATAGCAAGTCTTGTAGATGATATATCAACCTTACAGTCTTGTAAGGAAATCTCTGGGCCTTTTAAGTACCAGTTAAAAAAGGAATATTTCTAAGCTAAAGAGAAGGATGTAACATTTATGGCACTGAGAGAGGTTTTAAAAAATTACCTTGTGTTGGAATGCGGTAGGGAGGAAAAACTCTCCTGCAGTTTTATTAAAAGTTGTTACAAATAGTGAGTGCAATCATCCATCACCTTGTATAGATTGCTTTTTCTTCTCTTTAGTGTGAGAAATGAAAGCACCCATTTACTGCAGCAATAATACATGGAGATCTAGTTCCAAAGCTGTCAGCTGTGCCATGTCTACCACTCACCAGGAAAGGGGCAAAAATACCACTAAAAAAAGAAGTCAACGGAGAGGTTTAGATGTCAATGGACTTGCAATGGGCAGCATGGGACTGGTCATGTTTCTGCAGTGCAGAAACATCTGAAGGGAGGGAGCTGTGTTGTGCTGTGTTGTGTGTGTTATGTTGTGTTGTGCTGTGATGTGTTGTGTGTGTTGTGTGTGTTGTGCTGTGTCTGTTGTGTGTGCTGTGCTGTGCTGTTCTCTGTGTGTTCTATTGTGTGTACTGTGTTGTGTGTGTTGTGTTGTGTGTTGTGTGTGCTGTGTTGTGTTGTGTTGTGTTGTGTGTGTTATGTTGTGCTCTGTGTGTTGTGTTGTGTTGTGTTGTGCTGTGTTGTGCATGTTATGTGTGGTGTGTGTGTTGTGTTGTGCTGTGTGTGTTGTGTATGCTGTGCTGTGCTCTGTGTTGTATTGTATGTGCTGAGTGTTGTGTGTTGTATTGTGTGTGTTGTGTGTGTTGTGCTCTGTGTTGTGTGTGTTGAGTTGTGCTGTTCTGTGTTGTGATGTGTTGTGTGTGCTGTGCTCTGTGTGTTGAGTTGTGTGTGTTGTGTGTTGTGTGTGTTGTGTTGTGTTGTGTTGTGTGCGCTGTGTGTGTTGTGTGTGCTGTGTGTGTTGTGTTGTTGTGTTGTGTTGTGCTGTGTTGAGTTGTGTTGTGTTGTGCTTTATTGTGTGTGTTGTGTGTGTTGTGTTGTGTTGTGCTTTATTGTGTGTGTTGTGTGTGTTGTGTTGTGTGTGTTGTGCTGTATTGTGTGTGCTGTGTTGTGTTGTGTTGTGTTGTGTTGTGTTGTGTGTGTTGTGTTGTGCTGTGTGTGTTGTGTTGTGTGAGTGGTTCCAGCCTTGGCAGGATGGGGCAGTGCAGGAGCTCTGGCAGCCCTGTGAGCAGAGACCATGAGCTCTTTGAGACAAGGACAGCCAAACAAAGCACTGCAGATTGGTACCTACTTTTGCTGCAACAAATCAGTAAAAGGTCATTTCATTTGTACAAATGCATAGAAACATCTGTAATCTCCAGTATTGCGTTGAACATGGAGCTGTCAGTGTAAGCTCAGTGGAGTCTATGAACTTTAACTCATGTTTTACTGTTAATTTGGGTCAGACAGGTCACACAGATGACTGGGACTTCTTCCTCTTCTATTATGAGGAATCCTGGCTGTGGAACACCCTATTTACTACTGACATTGCCAGCTGACGGTGTACAAAGGCTGTTAGTAAACAGCCTCATTCTAAAGTATGTGATAGCTCAGCCCTGAATTATTGGAGTGAGTGGAGGGAATACTAGATATTTGGGTTTTTTTGCCCTGAATGATTCAGGACTTTAGAGAAGAAGAATCATTGTACTATATAATAATAATAATAAAAATACAACAGCTATTAACTGCTTTTAAAATAAATCATGATTAAAATATTCTTTCCTACTCAGAACTCATTAAAACAACAACCAAATAGAGAGTGAACCTTCTGTGATTTATTACTACCACTATTAATATTTTCAGAAATTTCCAGCTGCTTCAACCATTTGTTCTGGCACTAAAACCAAAAGCTTTGTTTTATAGTGTTCTGAAAACACCAAGTTGTTCTGTGAACAACAGAGCTAATGGAGTCAAGCTTCCTATGGCGAGCTTTATGCTCCTTTTTTTCTCTTCTACTACACAGAGTAGTTGCAGCCTCTTTACATGTCCATTGTGAGAGCCATGCAGACCACCAAGCAGAGTATGAACAGCTGAAATCCACTTGTCTTTTCCCTGAGAGTTTATTTGGGTCCCTACCTTATCTTGATACTAACTGCCACAAATTTGTAGCAATGTGATTATCTTTGAACCTTCGATTTCTGAGTAAAAATTTGTTAAAATGGGCTACCAGCTTCCTAAGCTGCTGGAGGGTTATTCTGGTTATTCTTGGTGTTAGGGTGACCCTGTGTTCACCAAGTCCTGATTTCTTGAGGAGATCAGGTTACTGCATTTCAAAGGTTCAAGTTTTCAGTCGTTATCCTTCGGTTGTACTTTCAGAACATTCAAGAATGAAAAATGCTTTCTCACACCGAACAGGGACTTTGCACATGGAGTTTAACAAGTGTAAGGCACTGAAGAGAGCCCACAGTGCAGCACAGCTGGATGCTCAGCCATGCCCAGGAGCTTTGCAGCCTTTGACAGGAGGACAGTACATTGACCCCTGTGTCCTCAGCTGTGAAGGGCTGCTGAGGTGGCCAGGATGCACCATCTGCTTCCAGAGGGGTCTGCAGGCTCTGGGTTGCTCTCCTTGCTCCTGCCCCAGCACCACCTCAGCCCCAGCTGCAGTTACTGCTGCAGAAGCTGTGAGAGCATCAAGATTGCTACTGATGGAGGAGATATTTCTTGGTGCACCTTCTGCTGATGTTTTAGCTCTTCTGGAAAAGTAACAGTAGCCTAATAGTTCCTTAACCTGGCCTTCAAGTCCCTATAGCCAAAACAAACAAGTTTTCTCTGGGTGTCTTTCAGGGTATTTCAGCAGCTTGCTGTCTCTGAACAGACACACCACTCTGGTCACATAACATATCCCTAGTTCTCCAGGCCAGACATTCAGAAGCACCAGTGCAAATACTATTTTAAAGCTGAAGAGAGCATAACATTTTAATAAAAATATAAGACATTGTGTAACATAACATATAAAACATATAAAATATACAAATGTATAAAACATAACATTTTAATATAACTGCTCTTTTCCTGCAGGCAAGACCTGTGTGGTCCAGCCAAGTGTCCTTTCCTGTCCTGGGCTGCTGCTGTTGGATGATTTTCCTGCCTCTGCACAGTCAAATACCAGCAGAGATCTCTCGGCTTCCTGTTCCCAGGGCTTTGGCTTTCTAACATTACAAGAACATGCAAGAAATAAAAGGATAATAAAATCTTAACAACTTCTTAGGATTGTTTTTCAATAGATCTCTGCCCTATTATGTGCAGCCTGTGGCTGTAAAATCACTTTGCACTTACAAGTACTTTATGTTAGAAAATGGAATCATAGAATATCTTGAACTGGAAAGGACCCACAAGGATCATTGAAGTCCAGCTCCTGACCCTGCTCTGGACAGCCCCAAGATTTACCCCATGTGCCTGAGAGTAGTCAGTTATTTTCAAGTGTTCTGTAGTTTTTTATACAGTTTTGTTTTTTTAAAAAAAATCTATTCATCAAAATATGCTAGATGCAGGTCTGAAATTTCACTGCATAAGTTATTTATATATACTGCAAAAGATATTAGTATAATGCCAAATATAAATCCCTTTTTCCTTTTAATGCTCTTATGATATAGGTAGAAGCTGTTCTATATAAATGGAGAAAACAAGGACACGGGGAAAGTAAATTACAGAAGACAATGCAAAATTAGCAATAGTACTCATTACCACTAAGTATTCTTTTGCTTGTATCTCAGGAAGGAAGAGGAAATAGAAAGTGCATATTCAGTTCAAAGCTTCAGATCAGTGAAGAAGGAAAATTCTTTCCAATTGCCTGGCAGGAGTGACAACTGGAGGGCAGTGCTGTATTTCCTCTGCTGTGTCACCACTCTCAGATTCCATTAATCCTGCTGCTATTTTGGTTGTTTCTTGGCTAAATGCAAGCCCTGGCCTCCATGGATCGCAGCACACAGAGTGTTGGACACTTCTGCCAGGGCCCCTGAACACTCAGGATGGATCTGGGGCAAGGGCAGCCTGCTTCATCTCCCTGCATGGCACCCATCAGCCAGCACAGCACCTTCACTGTCTCTCTTCTACACTGGGGCGACTGAAAAATGGCCCAACCTTTTATTTTCCCCATCTCTGTCCCTTTTATACCAAAATAACTGATACTCCCCAGTCCCATTTCAAAGGGATATACAACTTCTTGTGTTACTGCCTCATTTTCTGAGAGTATTTCTGAAGGAAACTTCACTAAACAAATTTCAGCATGCTCAATTTAATTTTTCAGAGATGCTACATGAGAGAGGGAGATAAGTGACACAGGCTCTTTATTGAACCAGACTAAAATAACACACTTCATGAAGAATTAAGTACTGAAAACTTAACTTAATTGCAAAGGTAAATTAGATCTTTGAAACTCTGCTCCTATGAATAATGCATGTCATGTGAGGGGAAGGAGGCAATATTTGGATGATGGAACAATAGCTGGTTACTAGCTGCTCACCATCTGGTCCAAGTGCTGGCCTTTACTTGCACCAGTTCCCTTCCCCCAGAAATGAAGGGAACTCAAAGCAGACCCTGCCACTGAGTTATTTTTCCTCTGTTTTTTTTTTTTTTTTTTTTTTTTTTTTTTTTTTTTTTTTTTTTTTTTTTTTTTTTTTGCTTTGTTTTGTTTTGTTTCTTTGCAGTTTGCTTTACACTTCATCCCTTTTTTGAGCAGTTTCAGCTGATGGTCTTTTCAAAGTACACCAGCCCTCTCCCACCACTCCAATATGTTTGGAAAGAGGAGGAGAAACATTCTTCTTGAGAGGATCCCTCAGTATCAGGTTGTACTGGGAATCCCTTTTCTCTTCAGTACCTTAATGCTCTGCTGTTTTGTCCCACATTCCTGCCCACCTCAGCCCATATATCTGGGAGTCTCCCTCCTATCTGGAGAAAAGGTATGCTATCATTCCAGCTGAACCTATGTGGGCTGAAGCAATTATTTAAGCTGCAGTTTAAAAATAAAATCCTCTAGAAATTATAGTGTTGTATTAGGAAATACTGGCTGTTTACATATGGCATCCATAGGCTGCACTCTCTGCTCTGAGAGTGCTGCACCATCTGCTCTCCTGCTCCCTGCTCTTACTCCTGCAGACATTAGATAAACATGTTGAGAGTGCAGCAGGCTGTTTGCACTCATGACATAGCTGAGCTGTGTTTAAAATCAAAAGCCTTTATTTACTGCTTGGTGAAGAGACAGGACTCATAATCAAGAGCAATAAATTAGATCCATAGCAGTTTGATGATTTAGCCATGTATGTCAACCTGTGACTTCTTTAAAATGGAGAAGGCTCCAAAATGAGAAGGGGAGATCTGGTTACCATGAGATGGTTCAGTGCTGGGGACTGGGTTTGGAGTCACAGAAGTGGGGCAAGTGGGCACTGCTTCTCTTGGACATCACAGAGCAGCCTGAAGAGAAATTCACACAACCATCAGATGCTGGCAGGAATACTGGGAGAAGGACATCCTTCTCTGGGATCAGTTGCCACAGCTGCTGTAATTCAACAAATAGATGTGAGGTCTTCGTGCATGTTTGGAAAGGAGGGAGAGCAAGGAAAGGGAAGGAGCATTGGCAGGATGGTGCTGTAGTAGCTCAGGAGCCAATCTCATACCTCACTGCAGAAACCCATGGAATTCACTGTCCACATTTGAACAGAAAACCAGTCTTTATCAACTGGCCTAGTTCAACATCAGCTCAGAGTACTCACAGCACTGAGTATCTACTACAGCCAAACTAATGCTCTGATCTGAGCCTGGGCAGTGGCTGGGTCTGCACTATGTGGAGATGCCATGCTCAGTTAACTCTTCAGTGCTGTGAATATACAGGAATTCAGCTGACCTGAAGCCTTGAATGTGTCACATTGGTTGACTGAGCTCTGCAGGAGCTGTACTGGCCCTGGGATGAAATCTCCTGGTTTAGAGCTGGTGCTTATACCAAGGAAAATGAGTAGATAAACTGATCCAGGATAGGATCCTACATCTCAAGCTTGCAAAAAATTCCAAAGCCATGTTTCACAAGCTCAGGCTCTTCAGCAGCATGTGCACATTTTCCCTTGTTCATTTCATCAGCCTTTCTAATTTTTCTTGTTTTCTTTCTGATCCTTTGAATTCAATTGTACTGATTTCCTGAGCATTAAACATACCTGAATGTTCCCCTAGACTGCTTAATGGCCCTAGCAAAAAGTGTTTCAACTCATTGGCAAGGCACTTGGAGCAATCACTGCACACAACCTACTCTTGCAGGATGAGATGTTGGAAACAGCTAATTTTTTTTTACAGTGAGTGAACGAGTAAAATTATGGTATTACAAATGGCTCCTGAGAAGTGATAAATGGGCTTCAAAATGCAGCATAATGATCACTACAAGAGGATGCATTTTGGTCTTGAACTACTATGCACATTTTATTCAGATGGGAGAAAATATCCCAGAGAGTGAGGCTTCAGTAGCCAACTGGAACCCAGTTTGGCCTTTGGCAATGAGGCATTCATCAACTTCAAATTCCACATCTCTAGGATGGTGCTGAGAAGGGATGATGCAGCTGATGTGGATGGCTGGAAAGTATTTATTAAAAAAATATTGATAAGAAACCAAAGTGCAGGAATTTCTAATCCTGGAGCATATCACAGCTACAGCCTTGCAGCTCCAGGTGGTGACTGTCATGTTGCAAAATCTCAGGAGTCTGAATTCAAGTTACTGTTGAACTGACAGTAATTTTTTTAGTTCTCTCTCAGTTTTTTTCTGATTGAGGAAGCTGTTCTTGCACCAAACACTTTGCAGTACTTACAGTTTCTCTCAGAGATTAAGAAAATGGCTCTAGTGACTGAGTCACAACCCAGAGTGTCAAACTTTGGCGCTTTAGGCTGAACCTATGACTCAGTCAAGCTGAGCAGAGTTTATTCCCTGTGCTTCAGGAACATATCCAAAGCTGTTCCCAGATGATTTCTGCTCCTGCAGGTCTACCAGTAGCTCTGTTTTTAGCATTTTATTTCTCTCTTGAACTTCATGTAGTGAGTCTTTTTGCCACTCACACTCTGCAATCCCCAAGTCCTTATCTGATTTTTTATCAGGCAAGGAGGAGGCCATAAGAAAACTCTCACTTAATTTTCAGTGTGACCCAGCTGTTTTCTCCCTGAGCACAAGGTGCTGTGTCTATTTTCCTGTGGTGATCATGGCCTGCTCAGGCCAGGCAGTGTCAGCATCCTGCACTGGAACACCCCGTGGATGGAGACTCCTGCCCCGGGCTCATTTGTACTCACAGTGCAGAAAAGGACAAAAGCGAATTTCCCCTTCATCTATCAGTATACTGAAAATTCAGTATATTGATCTTTCAGTATATTGATGATTCCTGCTCTGGGGTGACTGGCTGAGGACATGGGGCTCACCACATGCAGTGGGAGCTGTGGGTGGATGGCACCGCCATGACCTGCACTGTGTCCCACAGAGTTGCAGCCTTGGTTGTCCATATTACTCCTCAGAGAGGAGAAATCATCTTCCCCTCCAGAGGAAAAAGTGTAATGCCCTGTGTCCAATTTTCTTTTCATTGCTGTTTTTATTATGGAAACAAAATGTTCACCGATTCTAAGATGAAATTGGAGAGAGCTAATTTTTGTAGTTCTTGCTAATAAAATTCTTAATGTGTTCCTCTCCCATTATCATAAAGATTGTTATAGTTTACTTTATCTCTGGAATCTTATTATTTTCCCTTGAATTCATGGGCATTCCTTATCAACAAAACTATTTTCATCTATTGAGATATTCCTCCTTTATCTCATTTTTACCCTCATAGTTAGTATGAACGTATCTTCATTATCTTACTTCTGTTTTCCAAACAATAAGTGGCTACTGATCGCAAAAGCCTTGGAGTCTTTAGAAGATGAGGCAGCAAAACTACTGGAAGCACTGGGTAAGAAGAAATTTGGGGTTTACAAGTAACCAAAAATCTAATAGATAGCAAGGTATACGAAGTACAGTAATTTCACAATTATAAGCCACACCTGATTATAAGCTGCTGATTGTATCCAGGTAGCTGGGTAGACCACGGGATGTGTCCATATATAAGCCACACACAAATATAAGCCGCATTTTTTTTTTTAAAGCCAGGATCCATGTGTGACAAAGTAACGAGTTAGTAACAGAATCGCGCCAGCACGGGGTTTGGTGTCAGGTGCTCAAGTTGCAACAGTTTTCAGAGACCAGTGAAGCCTTTAAAGGCAGCCCCAGGCACCTTCCCCAGCCAGCTCTCACTTCCTGGTTGGCATTTCACTGGGATTTGTCCATAAATAAGCCGCACCTGAATATAAGCTGCACTACTGGGGTAGGCTGGATTCTTCAATGAAAAAGGTGCGGCTTATAATCGTGAAATTACTGTAATTTAAAAGCTAGTAATTCCAGTAGTATTGAGAAGTGTCAGCTTAGTTTAATACACTGTGAATGCTGCAGAAAATCCACTGGGCCCCTTTCATACAGTAAAATGCACATCAAGTGCACACATCAGATTGATGTGGCTGGGGGACAGGTTGTAATAACCTGTGCTGGAACAGGTCTGTGTGCCTGCCTCATGCCTGAGCACACTCAAAATGGTTCAGTGAGGGTTAAAGGGCTGCTCTCCACACACAAGGTCTTTTTCCCTCTGGAAATAATTACCTTGTAAGGACTCAAGCAAAACTGAAATGATGTGGTTACAAAGATTTATTGGAGAACACCTCTGAGGTGTTTGCACCAACCTCTGTGATTTAGCAAAGGATTTTTTCTGAGAGCAGGACTGGTGAGTGTGGCCCCAGCTCAGCCCTTGTGAAGGTCCTGCTGCACAGACATGGGGCACAAGAGAGTTTGCACACTGACATGGCAAGTGCAAGGCTCTTTACATGGATTATTTTCACACCTAGAAAAACAAGAAAGAAAGAACAGGAATCCAGGGTGATTCTTACTCATATTGCACTTGCAGAGGGCAAGGTTGTAGTGGCCCAACCTTTGCACAGCTATGTTGGAAGCCAGAAACCTGGGAGTTTTGAGCTTTCTGTGCTTTTTGGCACTGACCCCTGGAGAATACAGCTTTTGACCTGAGGCCTTGGAGAAGGCTCCAAATTTGAGTGATAAAGTCATGAGTGTATAGTTGGAATAAAAGTGTGTGATTTCATGTGGTGAAGGGTTTGGAATTTGAAGGTTTTAGAATATAGTAATGGGTATGGGAAAAGATGGAGGATTTGGGATGTTGTCTCTTTCTGTCTTCTTCCTTCTTCATGATTTCATGTAGTAGTTTCTAGTTGGACAGTTAGTGCTGCACTGTGGGTCACAGAAATATCACTATTGGGTCAAAAAGTATAAACAATGTAGGTGTTAATTCTCTATTAGACTCTTTAGCTTTAAGAGACCTTGTAACTAGCTCAATTCACCTCCCTTTTGCTCACTTTTAGCTGGTAGCTGGAAGTGTTGCAGAACTCTGTACTTTAATAAGATTTTATAAACAACAAAGTCCAAACATGAGGAAATTCATCTCCTTCATGTTTTTAATCCTGAATGAGTGAAGACAGAAGAAAATGAAGACAAATTGGTAATTAGGTGGTGCATTAGCCCTTTTACACAGGTACAGTGGTCCCACAGAGCAGAGCCAGGGGGTTCCTGGAGGCTGGTAAGGTGTCCCAAGGTGCTGTCACTCACTCACTCACTCACTCCCTCACTCACTCACTCACTCACTCACTCACTCACTCCCCTTCCTGGGCTTGTGCTGCTGTCTCTGTGATGGTCACGGCTGGAAACCAAAGGAGACAACACGGCTCATCTTAAGGCCCTAAAGCCTGTTTGATTGTAGCAATTAAACAAAAGAAGAGAAACAGAATGTCAAGGAATTCTGTTATTTGATTTCTGAAATCCTCAAACTTTTTTCTGTGCTGCTTTGGGATGGCAGCAGGAGTCCAATGATGAGCATGTCATGAGGGAAGTCTGAAACACCTCTAAGCTGAGCTGAGTGAAACTGGAATTCACCTGTGTTTCCTTCTGACACATGCCCAGGTGAGTCCCCTTTTCCTGGAATAACCTGAAATCTGGCAGCTGGGATGGAGCCAGAGCGTGATGGATTGCCCAGGCAGCCACTGTGTCAGCAGGTAACAAGGCAGCTAGAATCCTTCATTTTTCCAAATGTCCCCTCCATTCCCTCTGAGCCACCAGCACGCACGAAGCCTGTGAAGTGCAGAGGAATCAGGGCAGACCTGCTGCCAGCAGAATCCCTGGTTCAGACCCCACTCCTGCTGTTGATCTCCTTTGCTCTGAGCCAAACACTCCCAGCAGCTTTTCCTCAGCCTCCCTCTCTGACAGCAAACTGCTCCAGGGGCTATGGGGTGAGTAGGGGAGCCCAGGGCAGGCTGTGCTCACAGGATCAGCTCACCAGCAGATGGGAAACACAGAGCCCAAGGCTGACCTGCCTGCACATTGCCATGGCAACCTCAGGCTCTGGTGACAATGCCATCCCTGAGCCCTGGGCTGGTGCTGGCTGCCAGCAAAGGCTTGAGGCTCTCCTCATCATTCCTTTCCCCCACACCACTGAACTCAGACCACCACTGAGCTTGCTCACTGCTCTGCAGCACAGGCTGTAAGATCTCTGTAAACATTTCTGGTTTTCTCATTGTAGCAGTTTCCTGTGTAATGTCCACACATGGCTACCAGTAAAAAAAAAAAAGACAACAGAAGGATAAAAGCTAATTATAGTGGCTGGCCAAAAATGATGGAGGCTCTCTCCAGGCTGGCAGTAGTTCACTTGAGATGTGATTAATGCTGGCTAGTGTAGGCACAGCCAAAGCTTGCACAACCCTAGATAAATAATAATGAAGTTAAAAAGATATAAGCTACTTGAGTTAATAATTTTAACAGGCTGTGAGAAATGTTGCTGTTCTCATGGTAACAGAAAAGTTGTAATTTCATCTCTAATTTGAGCATGCCTGATTATACAGTGTACATATGTGGAGTGTGCAGATATAATAAGTGTGCAGATAGCTTTCTGTTGGGAAGTTTTTTCTCTCTTTAACTGAAGCCTTTTTAATGAAATTATATTATTGTATAGTTTGGGCAAACAATTCAAAATTGACTAATTAGCACCAAATACAGCATTGAAAAGTGTAGTCAGAATCATTTGGAACTAAACTGATTGCCACCCCCTGTTTCTGTATCAGTAGATGTCCAATGCTGATGCATGTGGGCAATTCTCAGAGCTCCTCAGGAGATTCTGAATGTATTTGCATCTCACTGGTGGTTGCAGTTATATTTATTAGACAAGAAAGAAATGGATTCACTGGTCCTCATCTCTGTTCTACAATGTGTACTCACATTTTGAATAAACACCTCAAGAACAAAGACTCTCAGAGGTCGAAACAGCCCAAAGATTTGGACAGCCAATTTTTTCTTTTTGTGGCTTTGACCAAGATATCAAGACACATGAAGATATCAAGAGTCTCATCCTTTCTATAATAAGGATGAAAATATAGGAAGAAAGCACCTAAGTGTGTGCTGCAGGTGCAAGGCTGAGAATGAGAGTCTCAGAAAACCAGCAGGAATTAGACTCGTGATTCTTTAGGATTTTTTAAAGTGTTATCCACGGTCCTTTTCAGTTTATTACAATGGCTTAGTCATGGAAGCCAATGACAGCACACATAATGGAAGCAGTTTGGGTACTGTACAAAAGTGTCTCCATGGATTACTAATCTTAAACCATCTCCACTGCTCGTTTTTCCTATTAAAGTTCTATATTCAGTTTTATTATTCTCTATCAGTTTGAGAACATTTAACTGTCAGGTACCAGAGCAGTTCCAAAGCAGTTTCAGAGTACTTAGAAATATGAATTACAGCTTTGCCTCTAGGAAAACATGAGACCTTGCCCCAAATGGATGTGCACAGAGAGAATTGGGAGAATTGGGACCCCAGTTACCCAGGGGTAGGAGTGGATGCCTGGGGGGCCTGAGCATCCTGCACTGGAAGGAGCTGGAGCCAAGCATGGAAGAGGAGGAAATTTCCATTTTCAGCTTCTTGTTTTTGTCTTTCAGCATAGGCAGATTGACAGGTGATTGAACAGACACATTTCACAGTCAGCTTTTCAAAGGCTGTTACTTCAGAATCATTAACCTGGCTGAGATCTTTGCATTCTTGTCTCTGCTTTGTTGAATGTTTTCATAGCAGCAATTGGTGGCAGTTCACATATCCTTAAAGCTGCAAAGCTCGCATTTCAATTTATCCTAATTCAGAACTAAATTGTCTTGCACTGTTGGCTAATTAAGTGTTCAAAGAAGTGATAAATGAAGCAGGTTGATCATTACAACACAAGTAATTAGTCAGTCCAACTGAATGCAAGCCTTGAAATCTACCTTCCCTGAGATGACAGGAATTTTGGGGATGTGCAAGAATGCAAAGTGTGCGTCAAGGTTTAAGATTAAAAAAATTTCCTTGAATATTTCATTTCACATGAAGTTTGAGATTTTCAAGCTGTTTATTTTGTGCATAAAGAAATTAGTTTTCTGGTGCCACTAAGAGAAGATTAAGTTTCAAGACAGCATCTTGAGATGCTGAGATTTGCAGTCATTTTCCTACAGGATCTGACAATTTCCTGTGTTACACACAGGAACACACCTGTCTGTGGAAACAGGTATGAGTGGGACAAACAAAACCACAAAACCTCTTACCAACCCCCTTGACATTAGCGAAATTCCTAAATAAGCCATTAAAATGTAGTATTCTGAGGCAGTGAACTTAACTTCCATTTACAAAGGTTTCCATACACTATTTTACTAAAAGTTCTCCCTGGGACCATATTATCTCAGATCTAATGACCAAAATATTTGTTCTGAAAATCAGACTTTCTGAGCACCTGCTCAAATTCTCAAGACGCCTTTCAGCCAGAAAAGAATTACATCTGTCCAATTCATTGTCACAGCAGTGTTCCTCCTGCTGATACATCCAAGTGCTCCTTGGTGCTGCTGTGTGGCAGCCCTGAAGGGCTCTCAGGAGGGGATGGGGCTGGCACAGGACTCAGCAGCACCACAGGGTTGGGGATTGTCTGGAATGGTATGCCCAGGGCAGGCCATGCCATCCTGCAGCTGAAAACAGGAATGGAAACTCCTCAGGAGAGGTAATGAGGTTTAATTAAAGCAGGAGGGGCACCTTTTCCTGTGTGTGCACTCACTGCTTGGTCTCTTCGTGGAGTTCTCTTCCTCTGCCTTTAGGATTGTTAGATTTGAGATCTGCAATCCTCTGCAGTGGAACAAACAAAACTGTACTTTCATGACTATAGGGCGCACTGAAAATCCTAAAATTTGATCAAAAACAAGAAGTGCGCCTTATAATCCGGTACGCCTTATATGTGAACCTTGAGTATTGAAGGGATCTCAAAACAATTTCTGTTTCACATTGTGCAGCAACAAACATGCAACTTGCAATGGAATGACCACGAGCAGGCACGCACACGTCCCTCGGGTCTGTCCCTCCCAATTTTATGCTAAAAGTTGTTAAAGTTGCGCGCGGATCAACATTGCAAAAAAAAGTGTGCCTTATAATCCAGTGCACACTATGTAAGAAAATAGTTTGAAAATTTACCATTAACTGATACCAGTGATAATCCAGTGAGCCTTATGGTCGTGAAAATACGGTAATTAATAACAGAGTCTCTCTGGATAAATTTCCAAAGCAGCCTTCCCACAAGCTCCTGTTCTCACCTATACTCAGTGTCTCTGGTGTGGAACCAACACTTAGATTATTCTCTTAGTGCTGCTGCACTAGCTAAACTGCTCTGTGTTCTGCCCACCTCTTCTAGAGGTGATAATCAGTTTTAAAGATCTTCTGCATGTCTGCTATGAAGAAAGCATCTTGTCATGGCTTTTCAGTTTATCTATGATTTCCTGGGTCAGGGGTTATTCCTTGTTTCCTGAACTCCTACTTGTTTGCTGAATCAGCTGCTATTTCATACTGCAAATGATTCTCTTCAAATTGAAGCTTCTACAATGTTCCATTTGTTTTTTTTCTGAACTCTAATTGGCCTAGCTGGATTGTGTTAATTATTTCTGATCAAAACTGCTTAATAAGCATGTCAGGTCAATTACTGAGGGTCTCCGGAGTTTAAGATAGTTGTTTTCTTTTCTTTTTTAGTTATCACGTAGGCAATCCACTGTTACACATTTTATGTTTCTAGAGCTATCCCTGAATTAATGAAAAGTTAACAGACTGGGATGTAAGAAAATGCTTCATAAACATCCACCAATATCTTGCACTGGGGATCACTGGTACCTAAAATGCTGCTTTAATGCTTCAGCACTGAAATCAATCTTGAAAGCAGAGTTCATGGCCTCACAGCTGGCCCACAAGGGGATGAGCATCAGGAGAGCCATGTACTGCCCCAAGCCTGAGGGATGCAGCTCAGAACAGGGAAAATGCAGCCATGAGTGTTGTCCCTTCCTGTCCATAAAAAGCAGGGATAACAGTAATTTCCCATCTGTGAGATCCATTTGAGTAACTCTGTAAAATACTGAAAGGTTGCTAAATGTTGTTCTATTTATTTCTCGCAGATAACTTCTTGTAATACTCATTCACAAACACAGAAGTGTTTAGATTACAGCAGCACAGAGGATGTCAGAGAAAAGCTGTCCACAGATTGAAGTTGGTGGGGCTTTTTAATATTCCAAATACTTGATTTATTTCTGTGAGTACAGGTTTTCATCAAACTATCTTTCTCCTTAATTGAGCTAATAATTTTACTGCTGTCCTCTTCTTTGTTCAGTCTGGCAAGCAATTTCCCAGCCTCATCTCCCAACTCATATATCCCCATTTGATGTGATTATTAGCATTTAATTGCTTACAAAATTCAGTGCAAGATACCCAAGCCCAGCCTTCTTTAAGGAAGCAATACCTTTTGATGTGCTGGGTGTCACATCTTTGGGAGGAAACAATTCTATGGGATGTTACTGCAAGTTATTTGCTCTCCATTTTCCTTTCCCCTCCTTCCCTTTGCTAACTGACTCTTTTTCCCTTTTCTATGTGACTCTTCATAAGAAGGTGTGAGTGAGGGTGATTCTGGACTGCTGAGGTGAGTGATCAGCTCTCTTGGGCAGTCACATGAACACACTGCTGTCAGCTTGTCCCTGCAGGGGCTGGCCCAGAGGCAGGATGGGGAGCAGAGATGTTGCTGAGTGCAGCAAACCACTGCTTTTGGAGTGGTGTTTCACTGATGGAGTCAAACAGCTGGAGTTTCTGGGCCAGCCCAGACAAAACCTCTGGTGCACATATATGTGCAATTCACCTTTTACTCATAAACCTAACTGGGATTACACATCACTCAGACTGACTGTTCAGAGCCTAAAAACATTTCAGTCTGGGGGGAAAAAAAAGATCAAGAAATGACAAGTGATCTTATGTAGCCAAGAAATGGTCTCCAGTGCCAGAGTACAATGCAGATTGTTACTGAGAGAACTGAGCAATCGTGTCACCACAACCCCTTCACTTACGCAGACCTTTCCTGCAGTTATTTCCAGCTAAATTCCTGGGGATCTGTTCTGAGGTTTTCCCAGATGCAATTTGGCATTGCTATTGTTTGCAGCTGTATCCAAACCTGAGCGCTGGTGATGATCAGATGTGCACAGCCACCACCTTGCACCGGCTGCTGCTCTCTCATCCTGCTCAGGGGAGGTTTTGCTGCTGCTGCTCTCCCACCCTGGCTCAGGAGGGATTTTGCTGCTGCTCTCTCACCCTGGCTCAGCTGCACCTCACCCCTCCCAGTTTGGGAATCAAGGAATCAGGTTATCAGGAACGACCCCTTTTTAAACAGTAACAGCCTGGATTGAACATCCTTGTTTTGATAAATCAAGGCTTAGAACTTGTTAGAAAACAGCTCTCAAAAAGAATGTTTTGCTGCTGTGCCTTTCCCACGCATGCCAAGTGCCCTTATCTTATTTGTGAAGCCACAAAATGGCTTTTTTTTTGTTTCTAACTACAAACCTGTGCCTATGTACATCAACAGTGTGTGTCAAACACTAAATCATTTATCATTAGTCCTAGGTGCATCATGTATGGCACATAATTAACCTATCAAATTAACAGGGAAGAGGAGTTGAAAAAGCAGGACATTTCAAGCTCCAAGTCTTCTCTACATAGCATGAAAATGGAAGACAATTGAATTTACCATTTAGGTCTTCTGAGTTCAAAGATTTTCTGCAGTTTATTAAGAAAAGATGTTTCCTTTGGGTCTCATTTATGGCAATATTTCAAATAAAAGCTTTTTCTTTTCTATGCAATTATATCTAAGAGACATCGATGAATAAACTAAAAAAGTGTACTGCTCATTATCTTCACACTGCATGAGTTTGAGAGAATGGGGTTTTTTTGTTAGACTTTTGACAAATAGTGTTTTTAGCCTTGTTTCTAAGGGATGAGATGTTGGGAGAGGTGTTTAATTTCAGATCTGATTAGAACTGTGAATTGGTCATTTTGGGACTTGATTGCTAACAGCTGAGACATTATGGGACCTTCTGCAGTGCAAGATTTGAAATGGCTGAGGGAAAACTGCTCCTAGTGATTAATAACACCTTTGCTCTCTGCTTCCTCCAGGCAGCACACTCTGAAAATAATGCAGGGGAGGTGTGAGCAGTGCAGTTGCTCTCAGCTGACAGCAGGGCCTGTGTGCTTCTCAGGCACCCAAAACAGGGCAGAAATTTTGCCAAAGATGCGGGAGATTCACCTTTCCTTTCTGACAAGGAAGCAAATGGTTTTCCATCCTGGGTACCCCTGCAGTGCTTACTGTTGTATTCTCACAAACTCCACAGCAGAGCTGGGCGATGAGCAGATACCTGGGAATATTTTTTCCTAATTGTTTTGGGTTGGTCTTTTTTTAATGCAGGGAACTGAAGTAGATACTGTTCAAACAAAGCTTCATTTCTTCTGAGGGAAGTGCAGGAGGCTGCACTGAGCAAGCTGGGTGCTTTGGACCTTAGACCTGGTGATGCAAATACAGTGACTGGGCTCTATCTTATTTAATGTGCTGTCATATCAGTGTCATGGTGTGTGCTTCAGTGGGATTCCAGCACCCCAGGGATGCTGATGAAAGAGAGGAAGTTTCTCTTGCAGCAAATCCTGGTGCTACAGACCCCCAGCATAGGAGACAGAACCCAAGTGTCTGTCCAACTTGTCATCAATTCATCTACCTGTGTGTGCACAAGACTGTCCTGAAATGCTCCTGGAGTTTCTTTCTAATATTCTGTCCTGGTTTAGGGCAAATTTGAGAGAAAACCTCTGAAGGGTCCCCTGCAGGAAGCAAACCCAAGTGGCCCCCTCCCCAACCGGTTCAGGAAGAAATTTCTTCAGAGAAAAGTGGAAAAAACCTGTTTATTCAACAGGCAAAGCACTGCCCAGCACAAAAAAATGAACAGTACTAGACAACAAAACTTTCACTGCTCTGAGGAATGACAAATTCAGAAAGTCTCTCCCCTCTGGGGGTAGCCTGGCTCAGTTCCTCCAGTGCTGGAAAATGTCACTACTCAGGCCAGGCCCCATGGGCCACAGGTGTGAGCTCCTGGTGCTTCCCACAGGTACCCAGTCTGGAGCAGGTTCCAATAATTCCAGGAAATAATGAAAAAAACTTTCCAGGGAACTTAGTTAGTTGAGATATTGGTGATGCACAAGTGATGGCAGCCAGTGAGGAAATGGCCAAAGGACCCTACAAGAGCTGAGTCTGTCCTCAGCTGCAACAACCCAGAGCAAATCCCAGCCCTTTCTACTAGCTGGGAAGAATTTTCTCTTGTAAAAAACTGAAATAGCAGCAGGATCCACACATACCTGAAGATGTGGCTCAACCAAGGCCTAGACAATTCATTAGAAAATGCAGGTCTTCCTAATTACGGAGTTTGGGGTAACACTCTGCCTCATAGAGCAGAAGAGAAGAATTCAAAACCATGAAAGCACGAAGCTCTGCAAACACAAGGATCAGACAGGCTCGCCGTGTCTGGGGTTTTGCACACAAAGCTGCATTCAAACATAAGGAAAACATCTTTTTTCTCCTTGAAAAAACAAAATGTGAGTGAAGCATTGTGGATTTTTGTTGTGGGGTTTCATTTTTTTTCCATGTTTTTATTTCCCTTAAGTGTGTTTGTACAAAGTTTCAGGCACAGATTCTCTAACTTTTTATTGAAGTCTTCACAAGTAGCTCTCTTCAACAATGTATCTCAATACATTTTGATGTGTAAAAGCTCATGAATAGTGGTTAATGTGATAAAAGCATAAGCTTGAAGCAATGACATCTAAAGAGAGTCTGTCTGAAGATCTTGAAATCAGATAGAATAAAGAGAAGGCTAAAATGACAAACATGTTTGATCTTATGTACTTAAACAGAAAATCATTTCTGAGCCCTGTCTTATCCTATAAAGGAGCTGATGACTGTCTCAGATTTAGGTACATGTAGCTATATTTGCTACTGAGAAAATTACATACTTGCCCTTTTGCACTAGTACTGTAGTTTGGTAGTTCATTGATTTAAAAACCAAAATCACCCACTTCATTCCTCCTCCCCTCTCTGCCCAAAAAAGTACTCAAGTGGAAAACTGAAGCTGGCTTTCTTCTACAAGGAAGGAATTAATTTCCTTAAGGAAAAGCAGTGAAATGCTTCCAAAAATGAAGTACTGTGATGATTTTGGGTCAAGTAGAGAAGCACAATGCACACAGAAGGCAGCTGTTGAGATAAGTGCAGTCACTGCAGAGCAACTACACCATTTATGGGGGAAAGGGCAAGTACTCAGGGTGAGAGAAGACAATTTCTGTGGCATTAAACCTGCAAATTAGGGGAAAATAGGAAGGAATTACATGGTGTGAGCCTAAAGCTCTCATTTTTGTATTTAAGTCTGGAGCTCACAAGCAGAGAGCCTGGTGATGATGATCATCCTTAAGTTTACACTGGACAAGAGTGGCACAGATGAGCTGAGACCTGGAGCCTCTCATTTAGAAAGATGGGCTCTGTTCATGCAGAATTGAAGGAAACTGAACATTTGCTCTTATTTTGAAATACTTCCTCCAAGCCCATGAGACATGTAAAGCCTTTAAAACGGTTTGGGGTTTTAAACATAAGAAAACGTACAGTAATCTCACAACTATAAGGCGCACCGGACTAGAAGGTGCACTTTTTTTTTTTTTGCAGCAAGGATCCACGCACAACAAAGTAACGAATTAGTAACAGAATCGCACGATCGCCGGGTTTACTGGCAGGTGCTCAATTTGCAAACATTTTTTCACGCATCACGCAGCCTTTAAACACAGCCCCAGGTGCCCTCCCTGTGCCACGGGCCCTGGCACTTCTGCCCCCCACCAGCACCAGCTGGTGCGGCTCTTGTGGCGCACGGCTCAGCTCATGGCTGCCGTGGCTGCCAGTGCCTGCACTTCCAGGTAGACAAATTTCCAAACTTTGTCCATATATAAGGAGCACTGGATTATAAGGTGCACTTCCAGGTTTCGATCAAAATTTTAGTCAAAGGAGTGCGTCTTACAGTCATGAAACTACTGTATTTTCCTGTCTGCATTCAGGGGGTTTCTAGTCCAACCCTTTTAGTTATGGAAAACTTTCAGGATATCATGGCTCTGACTCAGTAAATCATTTAAATATTTGTTTTATTGAACGTGCACCATGATATACACAACTCTGGGTTCCACGTTCAGGGGCCTTGGACCTTTTAAACTAAATAATGGTGCATTAGGAAAATTCATCTCTATTAACAGATGCCCTTTTCCTTCACCCTCTGAGGCAGAGCAGGGAGCACTGCAGACGGCTGGGGCTGCAGTCTGTAGTTTCTGCCCCATCTGGCACAGCCAGGCTGCTGCCCACTGGCACTCTCCCCTCCACAGATGAGCTGCCCAGCCCTCATTTCTCCAGAAGCACCTGTGGTTTATCTTCACTTTGCTGCTGTATCTCTGTCCAAAGCCAAGACCTGTCCAGTCCCACAGGTTCTTGTAAGCAAGTCACTGACCCAAAGGGAATGTATCTGCATCAACAAAATCTCTAATTTCATGCAATAACTACTGAGTAAGGAGAAAGCATCAGCTCTAGCTCAATGAAAGTGAGGCCACATAAGCCACAGTGCTTGGGCTCCAGTCTGCAGAGAGTAGCACTTTGAATATTGTTTTAAAAATGCTCCAATTCCTTATGAACCCACATTTCTGATATTACACTGAAGTTACACTTCAATGTACGATATTTGCATTCCACTTGCTAATTCATGTTGCTTATTCTCTCTAATCTTGACATCACAGCACAAATCCTTTTCATGCTCTATTTCCCATGCAGTGCAGCTTGCTTGGTGTGTAAGCAACATTATTTTCCCCATTAGAGTTAATTTCCATAGTAGGCTATGGGCTGGCTCCAATTTTCTTTCACACCTCTCACTTTCCAGGATGAACCACACAAACAAAAGCCAAAGGAATTTTATGGGTTACTGAGAAGGTATTAGTAAAATCTGCTCTTCTTTTTCTTAGCTGGTGAGAGTTATTTCATTCACAAGATTGCAGATAAAGCTACTTCTGACCAGTAGACAATCAAAGTAGACATAATGCATCACATTAGAATATGAACATGCCCAGGAATCTGCTGAGGAAGAGGAGAGCAGCTGCTGAAGGCAGCCCTACCCTTTCATGGATAAAATCAGTGCAGAGAAAGTAAATGTGAACCCTGGAGGTGATCTGTGAGCAAAAGAAAGGTCCATGAAGAAAACAGAATGAGTCTGTGGAGGACCATTTTTGGACATTGAGTCTATGGAGGACAGATTTTGCAAGGTGCTTTTCAATGTGTGGTGTCTCCAAAAAAAGCCTTGTAATTCCTCAGACTTTGCTGGCTTCATGACCCTTCATGTAGCTGGAATGCAGGCTCATATTTTTCAAAACAAAACTGTATGTACCTAACCTAAATCAGAACATCTGTGTCAGTAAAAAGCTGTTAGCTGACCCTGATGAACACGGACCATATATCCACTCCTTCAGTGTTTATTTTCTATGATATCTGCAGTCCCACATCAGAACTGGTAGATCTTAGCTTGTCCTACAGAAGGTCTGGTTTGGCACCCAAAGTCATGTTGAGTCAAGGCTCATTCAGTACTTCTGTATTTGCTGACTTTACACCAAGAGATTATGTCAGGATCCAACTCCTAGTTGTATAGCTGGGAATACAGGATACACAACCTGTAAAATGCTGTAAGGGAAAACACAGTTTTGTGCTCTCTGGCATAATTTAGACTATCTGTGAAGACAAATCTTTCCAAGCTGTATTTTTGCTGCTGCTCTCTGACATCTTTCTGTGCTGGAATATGAGTTTTATAACAGTGATTTTCAAGAGATATCAACAAAAGTGACCTCAGATTCAGCAGCCCCATAGCTTTTTAAATTATACCTTGTCAGTGTGCATAGGCACATGCTCTGTAGTTCCTAGATATCCACTTTTATTCCTTCAGTGTTTGCTTTCCACTCATACAGGAAACAGCATGGGTTTTCCTTCTGGCTATGGGGCAAAAGGTTTTATTTCTCTTTCATTTCCTTATGAAGGAATCATTCTAAGCATGCAATGAGAGAGCAGCAATGCATTTTTGCATGGCTTCTGAAGAAAGACTCTTCATGAACTTCACTTTTTGGGGGATGCAGGGGAAAGAAATACCCAGTGTTATTGTTCAATGCACATCATATTATATCCTTAAGAGTTTCTCCCTGGGTAGAGCTCATGAGCTTTAACATCAGCATAGGCTTTAAATGGCTGCTCATTTCTTCTGTCTTGTCCCTTGTCCTGCTCAAAGTGGTTCAAACCATGGCACAACAGAAACTGGTCTGGTTTGTGCCTGAATTCCTGCAGATTCCTGCTGTGGTGGGTGGAGGTGCAGAACCATTGGATTCATCCTCAAGGAACAGAGGCTGCACCTGTAACCTGTGCACACACAAAATCACGTTTGAAAGTGTCTCTGTAACTCTCCATCTGTCAAGGGAGAAATAAAGGGCCCCAATGCAGGGACTCAGCTGCACAAATGTCACTGCAGACATTCCTTAGCTGCTATTTCAAAGCAGCACAGCTCTGTCACAGGTCCTGCCATCCATTCACTGGCCTGTTCTGGATGGCTCTGAGTTTTAGGCAATTGAAGTTCAACCTTCAGCCCTCTGTACTCAGTTTGTGGCTCAAGTCCATCTGAGACTCACAGCAAATCTCTTGATTCCTCTGCAAGATGCAGATAATGATCCTTTCTGTGTAAGCAGCAGGAGGCTCAGGGAGGAGCAGGAACTTCTCCATGTGGGAGTGGATCCCAGCATAGCAGGGTCTCATCTGATCCTCATGCACTGGAGTTCTTTCCTCCCTCTCTCCAAGCTGTCCTCACACTCTGGCTCACAGAACAGCCTGGAGGCATTTCAGGGCTGGAGACTGGTATTTCTGCTTTAGGCTGAGAAATTTAAACCATTCTGGGACAAATTATCTGCTGCTGCATGCTGAGATTATTGCCACTCCATGGCAGCAAGGTTACTGCTCATTCAGAGCTTATACAGATGTTTTTCTCAAATTTGCCAAATCTTCCATTTGTTCACATCCTGTTCTCTGAAGTGCCACCATCTGTGTACCAAGTGGCCCATGGTAGACAGCCAAGGGTTTTCTCTTCTGGAAAAAGATGATGGGTTAAATTGTCCTGTTCCCTAGACTGAAACACTTTCTGCACAATGGTGAGCTGAAGATGGTTTTGTCTCATTTGACTTCAGTATTGCATCCTGTCTCATGGAAGAGCATTTAAAGAATGCCTCTCATCAGTGCCCTAAAAGATAACTACACTAATTTTCCTTTTTTACCTGTCACTAATTCAGAATTATAAAATGCACAATTATACTGCACAGATTTCCATTCTTTCCCCTGCAGCACTTAAAATGTTTTGTTCTCTTACCAAAAGATTTTTTTCAATATTTATAGTCTAGATGCTTTTTATGTGTCTTGGACTCCACAGACTCTCCAATAATTCCTTTCAAGAGTTCTTATTTCTGAAAATACCTTTGTGTGATTTCATTTCACACTGTTCTCCAGAGTTCATCTTCACATTTTCCACATCTTCACACAGCTGTCAGCTGGGGTTTTTAAATTTTATTTTTATCAACAGCACCTCTTAGAGTTTAACAATCTCTGATTGTGGTTTACTGGGGAGCACAAAAATATAAGCTGCAGCCCCACCGTGAGAATACTCTGGACAAGCTGTGTTTTCCCTGTCAGGTGTCTTTGCAATCTTCCCAAGTGGAGAGGAGGGTGAGTGTGACACAAGTGTGAAGAGTTGGGACAACAAGGGCGTTTTGGAGGCTCCATTCTGCAGGATGGGGAGCTTTGTGCTTCTTAAATCACTGAGCTGTAGGCAGTGGAGGACAGCTGATCCTCTGAAAAGCATTCCATTTTTAAAACAAGCTGGAAAATCATGGCCTAGCATAAGGTTAAACTATTCCACTGAAAATGGACATTGCAAACTTATCTCCCAAGCTGCCCAATCCTGAGCAGGAACCCAGGGAGCTGGATGGTTGAACCCAGGCAAAGACAGAACCAGTGTGTGGAGGCTTTTGGAGCTGCAGTGGTAGAGCAGATCAAAATGGAGAGTTATTCTCTACTGCTTCTTCCTGTAAAAAGAAACCAATGCAGGAGAGAAATTATGCCCTAAATCTCATTACCATGGACAAATTCAAGGTCAGGAAATCAGGCTGCTTCTCCCAGTGGGGCAGGATCAGCAGAGCCTGGCTGGTGGGGGTGAGGCTCTGCTGATCCTCAGCAAGGATGGGCAGCAGCCACAGAAACAAGAACTTTCCATGGCAGTGGTTGCCGTTCACAATTTAGCACAAAAGCAGAGTGTGATAGCCCAGAAACACTGTGCACAGCAACTTTGGGTGTTTATTTATGAAAACAATACAGTGTGGTTCCAAGAGGAACCGATCAAGTTGCATAAAAGATTTATAAGTCCATTCTGTAGCTGTAATAATGCTTTTAGCACTTTCTCAGATCCTTTCTTATATTCCAACACAGCAGCTTGTGCTGGTTTATCTTTTGGACTATAAACCATTTTATGCCTTCAGTATTTTGGAAGTGATAGCATGATAAAGCAGATTTAAGCCACAAAATAATACACACTTTTTCTGTTTGGAAATGTGTTAATGTGTTTTTGAGAAACCAACTGCTTGTGAAGCTATTAGCACAGTACTAGTAATATACTAGAATATCACTCTAAAAGTGATGGCAGATTCTTGTTAACAAGTAATCCTATTTTAATACTACTCTGTTGAAAAATTTATTATTGAAAAATCATGCTCAAGAAAAAAAAGTATTCCTCTCAGTTTAAGCAATTTTTAAAATAATTTAATTTAAAGAGTTCTTAAAGTTTTTCTTAAATAAAAACCAAGGATCACTGGACAGCTTTTTTTAAATTCTTCTTAACAAATATATAAGAGTGGAAAAATAGCATTAGAAACTTTTGCTGGAGTTGCAGAAGCTTCAAAATTGCCAAAAAAATTGAAAGAGTATTTATGTTATCCACTAACTTTAGCAATCAGCTCTACTTCCAAACTAGAGCCCCAAAACCCAGAGACAAGTGTTCTTTCTTTTTTTCTGACTTTTAAAATCATTTGTTTTTCATTAAAATTTCTCAATCAGCTTATGAAGTAGTTATCTAAATATATAACTTAAAAATATTGTGAAATCTTCATTTTGGGAAGAGCAGGTGTGCTCAGCACAGGTATCCCAGATCAGGAATTACTCCAAAGAAATCCCAGGTAGCTCAAGCCCTTTTGGAAAAGGCCAGGTCCAACTTCGGTCCAGCCATCTTGGATGGGAGCCTGGGCACTGCCCTTAGCAGGATCTCCCCACAATGGCTGAAAGTCACTGAATGTCTCTGAAAGGCTTCAGGAGTGTGCAGGATCCATCAGGAGTGTTTTTGATAATCCAGACAGGAGCTGAATGTAAATCAGAAATCAGCTTCTCTCAAGGAAATTTTATCGGGTTCAATACAGATTAATCCGCTCCAAAATACACACACACAAACACACAGGAGGAAAGTCTTGAAACGTGGCCTTTGAATCCTCATCTGAAGCTCCTGGTCAAGACATAAAATGGATATTGCTGAAGATCCCTTTCAGCTTTCAACTGTATTCAGGAAAAAACATTTTTGTTCATCTATTCCTACCTAGAATTTAAAGGATTTTGATCACTTCTGAAAGTAGTCAAGAATTTTTAGCTCAATACTTGGGGAAAGAAGGGCCCTACCCTTGAATCCTAACCCACAGAAACAACAAAGCTTGGCTTGACCTACCCCTTGCTCAGGAACATTTCCACCTGCTCTGTGAAATGCTTTCAGACCCAGGTAGCTGAATGTGTCCAAAGGATTCAGCACATGTCAGGTACACAGAAGTTTGGATGAAGCATCAAATACCCCCCATACACAATTCTAATCATTCCTAGTAGCTAGATTTCATAGCTCAGTGGCTTTCTGTAGGCACTCACCTTTTCTGTGGTTTCTCCTTCCAGAAACCCAACCTTTGGGGTTTAAATGTTTGCAGTAGATGAGCAAAGAAATAGTTTGTCTCAGATACAGGCCAAAGCACAGGAAATAGCACCAGCCTTGGTGCAATCCCTGTCCCCTTCCCTTTGCTGGCAGCTCTCAGGTTTGTCACCTGGCCAGTGACCAGCAGAGCTTGAAGCTTTTGAACCAGTGGGCTTGGGGAGTCTCAAACCTCTGCAGGTAGAGTTGGTTTGAGGACAGGCATGAGAAGCAGTCCCCTTCAGAGGATTTATGAGAAGCAGTCCCCTTCAGAGGATTTATGAGAAGCAGTCCTCTTCAGAGGATCTGTGGCTCTTTGTGGCCCAGGGTCCTTCTGGGCTGGGTTTGACAACCTGTTGGGTCCTGGTGCAAGACTCTCATCACCTTCCTTAGGGGAGCAGAGGGCAGGAGAGGAGGACAGTCAGGGAAAAGTTTGATAAACTGCTGCTCTGACCTCAGATACAACCTCCCTTTTCTGTAGCTTGTCAGAGCAGGTGCTGAGCCAGGGGCACTGGTGCAGGACCACGCTGGTGTGAACAGCCCCATTACAGCAGGCTGTGACACTGCAGGATGTGCCCCAGCAGTGCCAGCAATACCCAGCACACTCATGGGGAGCACAACACCTCCAGCTGTACTCACCTTTCCTTCTGCCTCTGGGCCCTGCTTTCCCCCAGCTAAGGGCTGGGTAGGGCACTGGGGAACCTCAGCCCCAGAGTTTGATTCCCTGGCTTGTTCCTGTGTGTTCCAGTGTGTTCTTACTGGAGCTGCTGCAGTCACTCAATGATTTTGCATGTAGAGCCAGCATCTGATCAGACTTTTAACCTGGAGGGGAAAGCAAAGGAAAATTCTGGTGAATTAAATTACCTTCTGCTGCATACAATCATCTGGCATAACACGGCTCAACAATAACATTCATGTTGCCATTAATGGAAAACACTTTGCATAGCACTCCAGAGATTTTGTTGTTGTTGTTTCCTTTGGTGAGGAAGAGATCCATTCAGATTGGAGCTGCCTGAACAAAGCCTAGGGGCTCAGACACCACCAACAGCAGCTCTCTAAGTATCTCTGTCTTACTGTGTAATCTCTCACTGACTTGAAGGAAATGTGCCAATTGCTGCTGCTATAGGGCTCTGTGTTTATAAAACACACGCTCAGCTGAGTGGCCCTATGGGGCTACATGATTTATTTGCTGATTTACCTCAAGTAAATCATGATAATACTTCAACAGAATTGTCTTGGCTTCAACAAAATGTGTCAAAGCATTTTTAAATAGAACATTTAATCCATGCCTCACTCCCTCGAGTCATGAAGTAAAGAATTAAAATCATGACTATGTACTATGTGGGTAGAAGTCAGAAAATTCTCATGAAATACTTGTGGGGGAATGTCAGGCATTTTCCAGATGCCTAAAGATATCTCAGGGTTTCTAAATAAGAGAAATTAAATCTTGCCTTGGAAACTTTGGGTCATCTTGAAAAGCAAACTGAAGTATACATAATAAAAGTAATAATAATGATGTCAGAGGACCAGAATCCACATTTCATCCTATCACTTTATACAGGCTGCTTCCATCAAGCTGACAGGTGCCTGCACACCTCTGGTGAAGGTGGTTGTAGTGCTGACAGCAGAATGGTGACACTTGACTGACAGACAGCAGAGCTGCCAGGTTTGGGTCCAGCTGGAGGGGAAAGCTGGGCTTCCAGAGCCTGGAGTCTGTGGAATTACAGTAATTTCACATGTATAAGGCACACCTTTTTGACTGAAGTTTTGATCCAAACCCAGAAGTGTGCCTTATATGCCAGTGCGCCTTATAGATGGACGAAGTTTGGGAAATTGCCAACCTGGAAGTGCGAGCCTGCAGCAGCCCTGAGCCAAGCCGTGGCTGGGACCACTCCCCACGGCAGCCCTGGGCGGGGCCAGGAGTGAGAGGGTGTGCCCAGGCCCACAGCACAGGCAGGGTGCCTGGGGGGCTGTGTTTAAAGGCTACGCTGTCCTTGAAAACCGTTTGCAAATTGAGCACCTGACAGCATTCTGTTACTAATTCATTACTTTGTTGCGCATGGATCCTTGCGTCAAAAAAGAAGTGCGCCTTATACTCCAGTGTGCCATCCAGGTGTGAAATTACTGTACATTATCTGAGGTGTGGCACTATTTTATGTCCTTGGTCTCTAAAATCTTCAAAGGATAGTTTTACCCCTGGGTGAACAAGACTACCCCTTGTGCCATTTTATTAATGTTTCTTTATTGTTTACTAAGAGCTTGCATAGCTTAAGGCTGTCTGCTCTGTTAAAATTAGCAAGCACATTTTGTGATAGGAAAAGTCATCTGCTTTCCTCACTGGAATCATTCACAAACCAAGAAGGGATGCTGCAGCCAGCCCTTAATTGAATTTTGTGGCATTCTGAATGATAATGCATGGGTCTCCTCTCCAAATCAGGAATGAAGAATTATTACACAGAAGGATAAACAGGATAAAAATGAAAATTAATGCTCTTGGAAAACAGATCAAGCACTTCTGCAAATCTGTTTACTAGCATTTCTGTTCATAGACTCATAGGTTAGAAGGCTCTGTTATTAACCCAGACCCACCAAAGATGACCATTCCCTAATTCCATGTCTTTTTTACTCCTAGTAAAAGACCATGAAGTTGCATAGAACCTTAAAAGCATTATTTTAAGTAGTGTGGTAAATAGACTGAGCTTATTAACTTCAAATAAAGCAGGAACACAGAAGGTGTATTATAGAGGGGAAGGCTTATGTTTACAGATGTTTATCTCAGGTAATTAGACATTTTCTGGGGAGAAGGAGTATATACCAAAAGTACTGGAAAAGAAAATTTTTATTCTCTGAAACTGTCTGCCTTTTACAGTAAGATATAAAAGTAGATCCTATCAAATTTGCTGTCATTTACAACATTTAGAAATGAAAATGGCAATTACCAGCCTTCTTTATGTATCAAGGGTTGCTAGACAAGGTTGGCTCAGCATTTTCACAGCAAAGATCATTCAGGTCTTTCAAATTTCCATCTTAGTCTTAATGATCAGAGGAGCCCTTCATAAAATAAGCAGAAACAACACAGGCAAAGTAGTTTCTGGACAGGCCTTTCTTTGGCAATGTTATGGAAGGTGAAGGCTGGGACGCCTGCTTATTTTTCAGTGCAGAAATCCTCCCTAAGGTTATCAGTCTGGAAAACTTACTTTTTTGTTGTTTTTCCTGGGAGAAAAAAACAAGAAATGATTCAATGCAGAAATTTTCTGATGTAGACCCACTGTCCTACTCACCACTTAGATGTTACAAGAAGTCAATACTAACAGCCCTGATGAAATTCAGTGAGCTATGACACACTATTCAGGATTTAAGTCTGTTTTCAGACTTAAGGAACAAGTTCTTAATGATTGATTTTTCTTCGTTAATGAATTGTCTTCACTCCTAAGATTGAGAGCTATTTATTTCTTTAAAAAAACTATTTCTTAGAGTTTGTGGATGGAATAGGCCAAGGGAGCTCCAAGTGACCTGAGGAAATATTTCTTTTTCCCTTGGTCCCAATCTCACTTGCCACATCAACTGTTCTGTCTGAAACTGAGCCACCAAATCAATTCTTTGAAAACTTCAACTGTAGTCTCTTGTAATAGTAAATTTTACCTGAGTTTAGGAGATTTCCCAAGTGCTTTTTCTCCAAGCTGAAAACAAGCATCAGCAAAACTTCAGAAAACAAAACTAGAGTTAACACCTGAAAACTGCAACAAAAAAGCAATTTCATGGTCTTTAAATTAGAAAAACATTTTCACCTCATTAAAATCATAAAATGGATGAAGCATAGAGGATCACCCCAGCTAAAAAGTCAGGGATGTCTGTGAAATGCTGAGAAAGAAAAGTTGAAGAGGCTTTTGCTTTTCCCATAAAAGCTATTTTTGTACACACTTGATGACTCAGGAGTCTGCAGGAACACAGTAGCAGCTGATTGTGGGATGTTTATTTTTACCATTTACAGTCCATGTCTGTCTTTGATCCTTATGTCTGAGACCACTGAAATGGGAAGAGCTGTTTTACCCTATCCATACTCTGCTTTATGTACAAGAGCCTGGCACATCTACAGAAAGATGCTGTCAAAATACAAATTTCTCTCATGTAATGTTGAATATGAAACCAAATGCTTATATAGGAAGCATTGACTTGTGCTGTTGCAATTTCATCCCATAGAAGACTTGTCCTGAATGGGATTTTGGTCCTTCCTGGTGTTCGTTAAACATCTGCTTGGTTTTTCCATTAGCAAGCTTCACCATCTAAAACTTTGTATTTTGCCAAAGGTTTCTAGAAGCTGATTCAGCACAAGACAAGACAAGGGGCAGCCTCATCTGCACTGACTGTTGGGTAAACTCAATAAAGATGCTCCTATATAGCTCAGTGTTCATTGTCTGCACTAAACATACCTGAAAACCAGGCTGTCAACTAAATTAAGAAACCTGAGAAGAGCTGGGACCTGCCCTAAGAAAAAAGACCATTTGTTTTGAAAAGGGTCATGGGGCCACAGAAACTCAGGAAATCCTGGGAATGTGGGGGATTCTTTCTAGCCTGGTGCAGGGACGAAAACATTGGTTTGAAGGCCAAGTAGAGTAATTTCACTCCTATAAGACGCACTGGATTATAAGGCGCACCTTTTTTGCAGTGAGGATCCGCGCGCAACAAAGTAACGAATTAGTAACAGAATCGCGCGATTGCGGGGTTTTTTACTGGCAGGTGCTCAATTTGCAAACATTTTTCACGGATCGGTGCAGCCTTTGAACACGAGCTCAGCTCAAGGCTGCGCAGGCTCACACTTCCGGGCTGGCAAATTTCCAAACTTTGTCCATATATAAGGCGCACTGGACTATAAGGCGCTCTTCTGGGTTTTGGTCAAAATTTTAGTCAAAAGGGTGCACCTTATAAGCATGAAATTACTGTAATCAAAGGTCCTGATGTTTAGGAAGTTCCAAGCACTCATATCGTCCCAGAACTTACTGAGCCCTGCACTAAACCTTAGGATAAATCAAGACTGTTTGTACCAATGCTCGTCCTCATTGGAGCAAGGAAACTTCAGGGCAAGTTTACACTTCTCTGATAGATTCTTTTTTCTCTCCCTCTGTTGTCATCCTATTCTTAGACATGATGAGAATAGTCATATTAAATAATATCAGTACAAAAACATTTCAGAATTCGCTGGATTTCATCTTTCTTTTTCCTCCTTTAAAAGAATCACTATCAAGTCCTCACTCCACAAAAATGTTTGAATTTCTTCATAATCATAAGGAAAATTACTTTGGCCCATAGGAGAGTATCAGCTTTGCATTAGCAAGTTGGCTTGAACACAAACTGATCTTTTTACATTGTATGTATCCATCTCTCTAGAATTAATCATCCATGCAGCTGGTGGTTTATTCAAATATAAACATACAAACAAGGTGCAGTAAGAGTGTTTTCACAATCCAAATATTTGCTTTCTACCTCTTTAAGCCACCTACCCACCACAAGGGTGAAAGCTGCCAAGTAGCAGCTGAAAGCAACATTTTGTATTCAATTAGTCATATCTGAAGCTATTTTTAAATGTTTCTTGCCTGTGAAATAGAGGTGCTGGGACAAACGTGTAACAAGAGAGGGCAAACGAGGTCACTGCAGAGCAGCTCCTGGGGCATGTCTGGCTTGTGAATGAGTTTGGTTTCTGTCAGGAGCTCCCTTTCTCCCACTGAGATTCCATTTCCTGCCACACACAGATCACATTTGCTGAGCCAACAGCTGCCCCTGGGCCAGCAGGAGGGAGCTAAGCTCTCAGCCTGGGGGTACCATGGTGGAGCCCCCCCAGCATCACTCACTGAGCTGAGAATCCCTGTGTGCCCCCGGGTGTTTGCCCTAGGGACAGGGACTGGGGAGGTTTCACTTCTCTCACCATATGGGAAATGCTTATTAATGGGAGCCACTTGGGCTGGGGCTGGGCCAAGGGGGCTCAGACCAGCATCACAGAGACTTTACAGACACCAAAGGAAAGATTGCCTATTGAGGCAGAGGCCAATTCATTAGTGAAGTTGAGAGGAATAAGGGATTTGTCTTTACAAACAACCTGTGGGTCTGCTGGTAGATAAAACCAGCACTGAGAGATAAAAGAAACAATGGGAAGGATTCCACTGATTGATGAATGGAAAAAATATATTGACCTTTACAAATAAACTAAAGGTTTGCTGATAAATGAAATTAGATATTGAAAGATTAAAGAATTAATGGGGGAAACCCATGAATTCCATAAGAATTAAAAATTAAAAGGGAAGGTTGTACATTAGAGGGGAGTCTTAGGTGTCAGGTGTTTGGGAAGTCTATGCCTCTCAAGTACCTCAGCCCATGGGGAAGTAGAGAGGGAAATTAAGATAAAAAGGAGACTGCGTCCTCTAAAAATTTGAGAGACCCCAGGGGAATGCCCCATGACCTCTCCCTTTACTGGAATAAAGTTACAAGACTCCTCTGTCACTTTTTGGATATAAACCTCTGGTGTTTGTGAATTAATTTTCCTGAGAAATTATTTGTGCTACAGCTCTCTGTGAATTCCAGGAGGAGTGGGGGAACTCTCCAATATGAGAATTAACAAAAGCAATGCACAGACATGTGCTAATCCTTGTTTGGGAGCTGGATGTTGGTGGGTTTTCACAGGGCTGAGCATGAGAATCATTCCCAGTAGCGCCTGGTGAGCCTTGGCTTCACATTTTTCTTTAGGAAGTCAAGAAAGCTTCCCTGGAAATATTCCCAATGAAAGGCATTGGGGGGCACTGACTTCCCCAGCTTGTTTTTCAAGCTGGTGAATCCTCATGGAGCTATGTTATAAAAGTGGCCTGGCCAAGGGAAGAGAGCACACACCCTTCAATGGCATCATCAAAAGTAAGAGCCTTGGATGTTACAGTTGTGAACAATTCCCCCAGCACTCAGATAATTTCTATGACTAAGGAAAAGCATTTCTAAATTTGGCTTTGTCCAAAAGGTGGAAAATAAGATAAAGTACCTTGAGGTACTTCAGGTCTGATTTCTGTGTTACGGCACTGCCTTGCATTTGACATAGGGTTAAACAAATAAAAAACTTTATTCTGTGCTGCAGATTTAAGAGTTGGGCATTTTTAAAGTTTAGAATGACTCAGAACTGTAGTAGACTGACTATTCTGTAACTAATATATTAGTTTTAAAGCTTCCTTGCCAGAACCAGAATCTGTAAGGTAATTGCTGCTCAGCATTGCTTAGCATACCAAATTTGCTTTGCTATCCAAATTTGTGACCCATTTATTATTATTTCATCTGGCAACAAAGAAAGTAAGGCTGGTCACAAACTCAATTTTCTTTATGACCTCAGAAGTGAATCAGCACAAAATCCACAGGTCTTTCTGCTGGGGCTGTTTTCAGGACTATCTGGAGAGCCTGCAGTGCTATTCATTGTCTTTGGCAAATGAAATGGGGCTGTTGCTATGAAATGGAAAGTTTTCCTACTGCCTACATGAGCTCCCTGTTTATAGTCTCAGGAGAGCAGCTCAGACACAACTGGCCACAGGCAGATAAGCCACAGACACACTAAAACTGTGGGTCAGACACTGCAACCTAATTAATACCTTGATTAATGCCATTAGCACAATGAGGAAGGTTTATCATAGAACTGAGAGAAAGGTTTATCATAGAACTGAGCATTTATCTTTAGGTCCAAATCTGCTGAATGGAAGGCTTCTTACGCAAAGCCAAATTTTCTTTTCTTCAGGTCTTCACATGAGCTTATGTTTGATGTGTGCGTAACTGCCAATTGTAGAAAATATCATATACTCCCAAAACAGCACAACTGTACAAAGGGAAATGAGGATAGAATAATATAATTATAGCTGGGAATGACCAATATCAACCAAGGTCCAGCATGCAGAAAACAAAACCAAACTGCTCTTCCTTGTCTCAGCTGCACACCTGAGAGCTCCCACTCTCTGCACACCTGGCCCAGGCTTGTGGGGTTGCTGCTGTGACCTGTTCCCCAAGCTGGCTCATCCCATAAGCATCATTAGAGAGAAGGCAGCTTCTATAAAAGAAATGGGATTAATTCCTCTTTCCCAGCCTCCTCTCCACTCTTAGTTGTGAGAACTTGAACAATTATTCAGCTTTCAATTCTCAGTTCATCCACGTTTCTGGATGTGTGGACAGTTTCTCTAAGGAAAGCTTAAGAAAGCTCTAGAACAACTTAAATAGTCTTATTTATTGCAGAGTTCCCAGAGGTTGTCAAATTTAAACTGAATTCTTGTTTGGAAAGAAAATGAAAATAGAGAGGAAGGGGTTTGATAGAATCAGAGGTTTTTAATTAGTTTGTGATGGAGGCAGTGGAATTAAGTGCTGTAATATCCCAGTGCCTCCATGCACTTTGTTCTCTCCAGGGTCAGCTCTGTGAGCCTGCTGAGAAACAGAAGGAAAAGGAAACTTTATTTCTTCCCTCTCCCACATTCTGATCTCAGATCATCACACCACTGCTGAATTCTACTTTTCCCTCTCTCTCCTGTTGGCTTTACAGGATCTCCATCCCAGCACAGAAATGACACGTGAGTGGTGCCCATACCTCACCCCGGGCTCTTGCAGCAGTGCTGTGGCTGCCAGGCCAGGCTGCTCTGCTTTTTTCAGGGTTTAACTCAGAGATGACCTGGTCTGTCTTTTGTACAAGAGAAACCACCTGGACCACAGCAGCTTTTCTGTCTTCTGTCCTGGCAGGCAGCTGGATGTGGCTCCTGCAGCACTGCCTGCAGGACAGCACACAGCAGCTGCAGATGTTCCTTTTCCTCAAAGGAAACATGGCACAACCAGTTTTGAGCACTTGCCCTCCACCTACTGCTCTTGCACAGAGAATGGGCTAAAGAACATCAGTTGATGGCAAACTTTCCATCACCTTCATCCCAGGCATTAAAAAAAAAATGATTTGGCCTAGTTCTTGAATAGAACAATCAAGCAGTGTCATGTAGGTTAATGTGTGGAAAAAGAAGTATTCCATAAAAAAATGGTGTAGCCACACACACTCCTTCCTTACAACCTCACACTTGTATCATGCTGTGCATGCTGCTAATTCAAAAGGCTGATATGGTCACAGACAGCCCAACTTCTAGGATTTACCATTCAGACACACTTGAAGTGGCATGAAAAATGCAATAAAATAATTCTTTTGGACAAGTTTAGAGAGAGGTATTCCCAAAAGACAGAATTCTGGCTTCCAGCCACATAAAGCTTACTTTGTCAATAAGACAGTGAAGGAAGGCATGAATGAATTTTATTTCATTGGACAAGTGACTTGGAATACAGATAAGGCAGGGTGAGCATATAAACCTTTAAATAAATATTTTAGCACTATCTGGAAGGGAGAATGCAATTGATTCCAATCTTTTCTGACAGAAAATCAGTTCCTCTAAAGCTCTTGGGGCAACAAACACTAACTAAAAGTGTCTGTTACAAATAAAATCTGTAAGTACAACAAAACAAGATGTTGTCCTTTGCAGTTAATAAGCTACAATTATGCAAATTATTAGTCTGTAGTTTAATTGAAATATTAAACTGTGATATTAGGTCTTTGTTTTACTATGATTTTAAGAGCCTTATAACTTTGAAGAGGGAGCTTTACAGAGCTCGAGGAAAACCCAGCAGAGCAATAGCTGACAAAGCCCCTGACAAAACACAGTGCAAACAGCAGCAGTAGGAATTCAAAACACTTTGTGCTGGGGTTTCTGTCTAATGAGCACTGCCATGGTACCTGGAGCTGCTGCAAGCTGCTGGTAATAGAAAACACTGATCTGTGATTATGCCCAACCACATTCTTTGCTCTGGTTTGTGGGGGTTTCTTCAGACAAAGTTATTTCGAGGAAAATTTTGAGCTTTCCCTTCCTCTCTGCCTGGTTAACATGAGCCTTGTGGTATTCTCTGCAGCAATACTACAAGCTGGGGCAGTAAAAACTGCTGTTATAATTCTGGTTTTGCTTTGTAAACACGTGTTATGTGTTCGAATGAAGGGGGGCATTTAGTGTTTCAGGAGAGCCACGTTTGGAATTTCTACAAGAGAAATTCACTCTAAGAGGCAATTTCTTATACTAGAAATCTAACTCAAACCAGTACCCAGAATTGGAGTTATATTTGCAAAACCACAGGCTGTTAAAATTTACAAATCAAGCAACATTATTATCTTGGGGGCCTGAGGATGAATGGTTTGGCTGGAAGAAGGGATTGTACTCAGTCACAACATGAATTGGAAATAAAATGGTACCTCATTCCCCCTGCCAATCCCTTATGAGTTCAAAGGAGTCACTATATTTTTAATATTAAATATTATTTTCCTAAAGTCTTCCATAATGGAAACAAAAATTGCAGAGTAGGAAAAAAAAAAGACTGGTGTTTCTACAAAGTACATTCAGTATTTGCATTAGTACTTTTAGCCTAAAATTTGTAGTGCCAGTCCTATTACTACAGTAGTAATCTGTTTATTAGTTGGTAGAAAACACTCTTTGCATTGAATTTTCTTTCAGTTTACTACTTATTGAAATAGACCCCTTCAGATTAAGTTAGCTAATATGATTAAAAGAGAGGAAAAAAGTCACACAACTCCAAGTACATGCGCTTGCAACAGTTATTACCTAATAAAGAGCACTCAGGGTCTGTTTCTGTGCCTTTCCAGCCCATAAATCACAGAATTACAGGATTCTAAATTCTGCCTTCCCATCCTAATTGTTTTCTTTGTTTTTATAAATAACTATTCAACCTTCAGACTTTATGACCAGGCTTTGGCACCATACACATGAAAAACATAAGTGGTGAGCTCAATATTTAGAAGCAGAAAATTCTATCTCTATTTTCATATTGCTGCAGTGAGAGAGGCAATGGAATCAGTTTCACAATCTTGTTACCGAACAAACCTTCAGCACTCGGGGTAGCTTTTCTGAAGGGGCTGGCTTTCAGTTTTGCCAAAGAAAGCATTCAGCAACTGCATGGGGGGAAAAAGCAGGAGGCGGTAGCAGTGCCCGGGTGCAGGGCAGATCCAACCGCAGAGAAAAAAACCTCTCTCCTCCACGTTGGGGCCGGCGACTGTCAGAGTGACCCCCCAGAAGGAAAAAAAAGAACCCACGACCATCCACCCTGACCGCTCAAACCTCCACAGCAATTGAGACATGAGAGCGTCCACTTTTGTCTTGAGCAATTAAAAGCTAAGGGAGCCGCCCTGCCAGCCTTCTTAGCATGATAATGGGAGAAATTTCTCCACAGAGGGAAAAAAGTAAAAACCCCCCAACCCCCAACATGTGTACATCTGCTCGCAGTCATTTGATTGCGATCTTCATGTTCACTGCTGCGCAATGTGAAACAGAAATGGTTTTGAGATCCCTTCAATACTCAAACTTTTCCCCATATATAAGGCGCACCAGATTATAGGGTGCGCTTCCGGGTTTTCATCAAATTTTAGGATTTAAGGTGTGCCTTATAGTCGTGAAATTACTGTATATATATGTTTCTTTTTTTGTTTACTTTTTTCCTAAGAAATTTCTGGTTTTGAATTACTCTAAAAAGTGTAAGTTTACATTTTGCAGTGAGAATATCTGATAGTAATTTCTGTAAAAGAAACACTCTGGTACTCAGGAAGCATTGTCAATCAAGACTTTTAACATTCCATCAGCATGAGCAGAATTTCCTGCCTTGTGACAAAGTGCTTCAGATTTTAGGTCCTGAAAATGTTTTTAGATTATTTCATTCATGTTGTCTGTCTTTATGGAAACGTTTCAAAAGTTTTTCTTGATTTCAGAAATAAAGCGGTACCAAAGTTCATAAACTGGTTTTCATCCAGCTCTATTGGCTGCGGATCCCATCAGTGGGCAGGTGGGTCTTTTGTTTTATGCAAAGCTGCTCAACAAAGGAATGATTCTACTGGCAGTGCTGACACTTTACATCTTTAAAAATCTCTTACCTTCTAGGGATTGCTTAAATTATGAGACATTAACATACCATGGAAAGCTTTCAATGGAATAATTTTAAAAGTGTTTCCATTTTCACCTGAAGGATACTTTTTAAAAATAATTTTTTAATGAAGTTTTCCTTAGTGCTGAAGAGAAGGCTAGTTGTGCTTTGGAAAACAGCTGGCTGAGATAAATGACTGGATGAAGGAGTAATCTCAAAGTTGACTTTGGAAAAAACAATTGAATAGAAAAGGTATTGATTACCATGACTCTAAACCCAGAAAAATGATTTGATTTTCTCCATACATCAGAACATATAACTCTTCTGAAGAGTTATAAATACTCTTCTAAAGTGCTTTTAAGCATTTAAGTGCTCTTTTAAAGAACTCCCCAACAGAAAAACATGCAACCTGCAGCTCCAGGTAAGGGCATGTGTTTGGAACTGAAAGCAGCTCCTGTGAGCCGGGTTCTGCAGCATGGGGTGTGCATGGGGTGTTCCCAGTGTGAGACAGGAGCACACTCAGGTGACTCTGGTGCCACTAAACAGTGAGCAGGTACCTGGGGTTGTAGCACAGAACACACCTGGAGGAAGAGAATTGGATTTACCCATAGATTCTTGGTAGAGTGTGTTACAAACTCCCCTAAAAACAGGTTTATGTTTTCCTCTTAAGTCTTCCTCATATTTCCTCTTATGCCTTCCTCTAGGTCCAGCTGGGGCTCACTCCAGGAGGCAGTGTGGAAGGAAACTCGTGCTTGCAGTATGCAAAGCTGTCCCACAGCAGACCAGGGAGATGAGCAGGGTTTTGTCTCCTGCTCTTCCACTGGAGGCAACTCCCTGAGCTTGATGCAGCAACTCTTTCATTTTACATCTCTGAAGTGCTGCCTCTGATTCTCTGTCATCTTTCTGTTCTGCTGAGCTCCTTTACCAGCAAGGAAGCTTCTGATAATGATTTTTCCAAATATAGCCAGTTGAAATATTAAATGAATGCAAATCAAGTATTTGTGCATACACAGAGGGAGGGATTTGGTTTTGATCAACAGAAGCTTTTTTTCACATGTTAAGTCTCCAGACATTTATGCTGACTTCATAAAATAATTAAAGCTTGTGGTGAGGGAGTTTTATTGTGAGGTTTTTTTACTAGCTGTATCAAATAATAAGGAAAAGCACCATTAAGATTTCAACATACCCAGTTGTGCATGCTTTCCTAACAACTAAAGCAAACTGTTACATTTCTTGTCAGCAGGTAGTGATTTAGGTGGATGACCCTGACTCGCTGCTCCTGTAAGTCTTTAAACAGCTCCACTTTCAGCTGCAACAGATTCCAGAAGTAAGTAATCAATCTTGAACATGTTTCACAAAAGTGACCAGGTGATTTCAGAGCTGTGTTTTCCCCACAGTGAAAATACCAGGCTGCTGCTGCACCAAGCTCATTGTGATTCCCCAGTGCCTTGCTGCAGCCAGTGGGACAGAGCTGCAATCGGCAAGGAAATCACTTTGTGTCCCTTGGAGCTGGGAATGGCACTAAATCAGCGGTGCTGGGAGGATTCTCAGAACACGTACAGACCGATTGTTGTAATCCACACTGACACCCCTTGAGAGTGTAAAAAACACTGGCTGAGCCAGCTCACAGCAGGCACTGCTCCACTGTTCCTATTGCCCCCACTGCCTCCAGTGCTCCCCATGTTCCCATTGCCCCCACTGCCCCAACAGCTCCCAGTGCTCCCACTGTCCCCACTCTCCCCCTGTTCCCAGTGCTCCCACTGCTCCCATTGCTCCCACTGTCCTCACTGTTCCCAATGCTCCCACTGCTCACCGTCCTGCCCAGCAGAGCAAGCCAGGCTGAACCCCCGGCTGCGAGAGGGCAGTGACACTGAATTCACCTTCCATTTCCTCCAACACAGGGAGCAAAATCAACTCCATGAGCAGTTTCACCATGTACAGAACGCCCTGTCTGTAACACAGCCTGGGGCAGACAGGTGGTGCTACACAAACTGCTCTGTTCTCAGTCCTGTGTAAAGCACTTGCACTTGGAGGCACAGTCCTGACCTTCCTGCTACAGCCACAGAGCAGCCAGGCTGGCACTGACCCTCCGTCTGACCTTGCTGTGCTGCCTCTTGCCAGGGATAACGCCAAGCCTCCTCTTGTGCTCCAAGGCAGGTGAGCACATTTCCTACTGTTTTGCACACTCAAGAAAAGCAAAGGCAAATTAATACGATATGAAGATAGAAGGATAAAGAAAGGAAAGTTTGCCGAGTGATCTTAAGCAAGCCAGTGGATGTGTGATCCACTGCAGCACTGCCAGCACTGGGCACTTCCCCTGAAGGATGCAGCAGGACATGTCCTCCTAGAGAAATACTGTGCAGATGGATAGAACACAGGATTTTTAGCATTTGAAATGAGCAAGAGAAGATAATTTCTCTTCCTGACTGTGGCACTGACCCACTGTCTGACTCCTCAGCTCACTTTAATGTGCTCCTAAACTGTGAATGCAGAAGTTCCTGCCCATCCCCTCCCACAGCAGCGTCAGCTCTTGGGAGGGAGCAGTTACTGGAATCACATTCACAATGAAAAATGTTATTAATAGTATGAAAAACAACATATGAGACACTGCGTATAGCAGCACATAGCATTGCAGTATGGGTCAAATACAGCTTTAATTGAAATGCTTTGTTGTAATTCACCTTGCTTAGCATTTCTTTCACAGCTAATAAGAAATTGAAACAATTCACAGAAATCATCGCAACAAATGCAGCCTAACTCTAAACCCTGACTGGATCTGCCTTTGTGGAGGGTGTGTGTGAGGAAGGGAATATATAAATCACCACTAAGTTAACACATCTGAGGCACTCAGTACTAAATCAGTGGGGTCTCATTTACTTCTAGTCTTAATTCCAGCATGCCCCCAAGGACCAAATAAATGTAAAAGCTGGCTTAGATGCAGTAACTTATTCTACCTGTTGCAAAGTCTTACAACAGATTGCAATTGTTATTCCTATACTGGAAGATAAAAGTAGTTATATACCTTAAGAATGAAAACTTCTTGTCCTTTGGAAGTATTTTATTTTACCTGGTATTTATTCTCTCATTAACCACTCTTATTACTGAAGACAGAGTTTAAATTGATATTAAACATAACTCTGTGTTTAGTCAAGTCACACCAAGGCATTAGGAAAAGGTATTTCTGACTAAGAAAAATTCATCTAAATAAAGTGGGCTACAGATAAGAAATCTGTCATGGTTTCTACACCATGGATTTTTTTTGTATTTTTTCTGGTCAGCTGAACTATTTCACAGGTTGCTGTTTTAACCCCTCATCATGGCAACAACATTAAATAACATATATAAGATCTTGTTTTCGAAGCCATGCTCTCTGGCTGACACTAAGATATTTTGTTTTCTAACAGGAACAGTTTTATAGTAAACATTAGGACATTAGCATACAGCTACTTTAATTTACAGGAGGAATTTGGAAGGATGCACAGCATTTGCTACGGTTTTAAGACATTACTCTGCATCTGCAGCACTGCTCTGACAAAGGACAAGATGCAGTGTGATTAAAATTAAAGCCTCAGAATACAGAATCCACATGTGTTACCACAGGAATGAAATGATAGCAAGTTGAGGGTGTTTTGTAAGAAGTCATAATTTTTGTTTACTCTATCTGTTGAATTATTTAGGAAACCTCTTCATAATTTATTTCTTTCAACAAGTTACTTCCATGCACAGAAAATGTTAATTGTGAGTGTGTGGATTTGGGGTTTTTGTATGCCTGATTTTTAAGGGAAAAACTTTCAGTATTTTTGAATAGGTAACTTTATAGAAACCAACACTGAGCCACAGCAATCGTCTGAGCAGACAGCATTGCTTCTTTTTCAAAAGGACTTTTTCATAACTTGAATGTGGTTATTGTAGCTACTTACATTTTAAAATCAGATCTGGTAACTCTCAAGCCTTCAAAGTCCTTTGTGATTGACAGCAGAGTGCATACAAAATATCCCTAAATGTATTTTTGCATATTTTTTTATAGCTGGAATTAATGTTTGGGTATTAGACACAGACATCAGTCCCAGAGCCACACAGCTTACCAGGCCTGCCCCTGCTGAACTCACATGAATAATACAGATTTCTTCCTTCCCTGATTATAACACAGAAAGTCACTCAATTATTTTAAAATATCACATATTACTTGCTACCTTCAGTTAAAGATGGTAAATATGAGGAAAAAGCTTTTTCCCAGAGTGGGGTGAGGCACTGGACAGCATTCCTGAGGGAATGGCTGGAGCTGTGTCAGGAGAGGTTTAGACTGCTGAGAGGAATGAGGGATTTGTCTTTACAAATAACCTGTGGCTCTGCTGATAGACAAGACTAGCACTGAGAGATAAAAGAAACAATGGGATTGATTCCACTGATTGATGAATGGAAAAAAATATTGGGCTTTAGAAACAAACTGAAGGTTTGCTGATAAATGAAATTGGATATTGGAAAATGAAAGAAACATGTATTCTATAAGAATTAAAAGAATTAAAAATTAAAAGGGAGGGGTTTACATTAGAGGAAAATCTCAGGTATCAGGTGTTAGGGGAAGTCTGTACCTCTCAAGTACCTCAGCAATGGGGAAAGAGAGAGGGAAATGTGGCTAGGAAATCAGGATAAAAAGGAGACTGTGTCCTCCAAAAGTTTGAGAGATCCCAGGGGAATGCCCCATGGCCTCTCCTTTAATTGGAATAAATAAAAAAGAACTCCTCTGTCTACTTTTTGGACATAAACCTCTGCTGTTTGTGGCTTGATTTTCCTGACACTGGATATCAGGAAAGGGGTGCTGGGCACTGCCCAGGCTCCTCAGGGAATGGGCACAGCCCCGAGGCTGCCAGAGCTCCAGGAGCTGCCAGGGATGCCCAGGGTGGGATTCTTGGGGTGTCTGGGGACAGGAGCTGGACTCAATGATTCTTGTGGGTCCCTTCTAGCTCAGGATGCTCTATGGTTCTATGGTTCTGTGTTCTTCATCATCATCAAGCAGCTGGCTGCTCTACCCCATAGGCAGCAATTAGCACTGGTTATAACTCACCACCAGCTTACCTAGAGTGAAATGAAGCTTTCATTAAACTGCAAGATGCAGGCAACTAGACAATGTGTGAGCAGGTTTATTTTCAGCTTTCTTCAAAGCCCAATCCTTAAAGTCCTCTCCACAGCAGTCACTGTGAAGACATCATGTTCTCCTTCATAGCTCCTGTGGTGTGACCTCTCTGACCCCACTGCCTGCCTCTGACCCAGTGATCAGAGCTAAAAACTGAACACTTCTTATTGGAGTAAATGCTGCCCTTTTCCCTCCCTTAACACACACTGAGACAGTATTCTGCATTCCCTGAGACAGTTCTGAGACCTAGCTCAGCTGACACTGAGTACACAAAAGCTTTTTGCTTCAGCCATGCCAAGGAGCACCAGAGCCCCAGGAGGGCAGGGCAGGACAACAGCAGCATGGATCTTGATCAGTTTAACTCCTACCAATCCCAGCATCAAAAGGCACAAACTTGTACCTTGAAAGAGGATGACACTTCCTGTGTGCAATTCTGGGAATGACTTTACCATCTCTCAGATCTCTGTCCCTTCTCTGTCAGGTTTGGGAATTAGCACCTTCTTGAGCAGCCTGGCAGTGCCAACCAGGTACATCAGTGAGCTCTGCCCAGTTCAAGTGCAGGGCACCCATCTTGTGTCTCACTGTTCATGTGCAGCCAAAGCAAAGCCTGTGATGGGCTGGAGCCTGGCCCTTCCCTCCCACCCTTTTGTCATTATTGTGCCATCTTTGTGTCTGATAACCTGGGCTCTTCACATCCTCCAGCTCTGCCAAATAACCTCACTGACAGATATCCCAGGAAATATCTCCCCAGTTCCAATTCCTCTGAGGTAGTATCTGAGTGACAGGAGATCCTCTGGGCTGCTTGGATCAACCAACACAGGAATACTTTTTTGCTGTGGTTGGATTTGAAACTTTACAGACAACTTTGTCCAAAGAGGTCAAGTGAAGAAATATAGCTGAAATTTAAGAACACTCATGTGAGGGAGCAGCTGAAGATCACAGTTCAGAACTAACTTTGTGTATAAATCCCAATTTAAACTCAGTTCTGATTTGGATCTGGCCAGAGCAGTTCAGCTGATACACATGTTTGAGCAGCAAGTATCAAACATGTGGCATTCAACACAAGTTCATATCATTTCGGCTCAGACTCGTGTCTTGCTGACACATCACTGACTGCACACACTGGGAAAAAAGACCCACATAGTATGGTAGATGTGATGAGAATTAAGTGTGGGCAGTTATAACCAAAGATAATGAAGTTCCAAACACTGGCTGCATCCATTCAAGAAAAAATACTCAAACCATGTAGAAATGTACAGTTAAATTAAACACATGTGGTTTAAAAGCTGTACTTTCAATTACAAAATACTTGATATGTCCCAGTTCCATTAGATGCTCATCTTTCCTCATTATGTATAAAACTCGGACAAATGGCTGTAGAATAAAATGGGTTCTCTTTAACAAGAGCACCTCTGGGGACTGAATTTACAGCTGTCTTTTCTCAGGTTGCCACTATGACTTTTTTTCCTCCTAATCCTAGTCCTACCCTCTTCAGTGCAGAGAACTATCAGAAGGGAAGGCAGCAGCCTCCTCTGGCTCAGCTGTCACTCCACACAGCCACTGAAAATGCAAGAAATGCCAGTGGCACAGCATCCCCTGCCCTCACAGGCACACTCAGCCCTCTCGTTTGTGAAGTTAATTTACTGAGGTTAAATGACACCATTTTCCTGACTGCATTTCCTCACCTCCAGCTGGAGCCCTGTCAGGGTTCCCAGGTAGGGGCAAGGAACACTCTCCCTGCCTTGTTTTCATGCATGCTACAAAAGGGATTGCATTACCCTCCCCCCAGCCCCAATTACCAGGCTGTGAAAAGAACTCCAATTAAGTGGTTAGCCATAATAGCATGGCAGCTCTTCAGGAAACTGCCTATCTAAATAGAGATGTAGGGAAGGCAGTTTTCTCTCTAATAGTGATGCATTTTCAATTTATGCAATACAAAGTGCATTGGTCTGCAGTGTCCCTGGCTACTGATGATTAATAGCCCGTACACTGCAAGGGGCTACAAAGAAAAGTGCCAAGGGAAGCAGATGCAGCGGGTTTTATATTATCATGACTGCAACAAACTCATTCAGTGGTGTCAGCTCTGACTGCAGGATTCTGATTATGAAATATGATGCGTGTTGAATTTAATGGCTTTCTCTGCCCTTCTGGTGAGTTCACTGCTTTCCAATGTCATTTTGTGTTCTCATCTGAGTGATAATAAAAGGAATATCATTGACTGTGCTAGCTCTGTAACCACTGTGTGTTTTACAATAAATTGTGTTTCAGGACCCTTCTACCCAGGAGAGTGTGCAGGGCCAGAAAGTAATATTCCCCAGTTCTCCAATATGAAGGGTTTCTCTGAGAGAACAGGAAATTATGCAGGACTGCCTTTCTCTTGAGGCATTCCCTCTGTGAGCAGGACATCTCCTTTTCAAGTGGTTACATAGCAAAAAGGTACGTTTGGATTACAAATAATACCACAAATAAAAAAATAATCTGAATAAACAACTACTGCTATGAAGAAGAAATTATGATACCTTGATAACAAGAGGATAAAAGGTGTTCAAAATAAAATGTAAATAAGGAACTTGGGCATACATCACACATGTAGGAATGTAGAATCAGGGGAGACATCTAAAGAGGGGCTTTTCTATCCAGCAACTCATTATTCCATCCAGCCTGACAGTGAGCTGTGGCCTGCACCAAGTTGAGAGGTGGTTTTCTGGAGAGCTTCAGGTGTAGCTATGAAACTAATGACTGCAAAGTCATTTTATTTGTTTGTCAAACAAAATAAGCCTCACAAAAAATGCATTTTGCCACTATCAGTGTTGAAGAGTGCACACATCAGACTGCTCCACATGGTAACCAACACTGTCCCAAGATGGGCTGGCTCTGTCTCAACAGGTACAATGCACATCTGTGAAGGGAGAGAAGACACAACCTCAAAGCTGAGGTATTTTACGCTGTCTAGAAGAATTCCAGAGTTTCCATCCTCTCTTCCACATCTCCTGCCTGCAACATCAGGGGCTCAGTAACTCCCCCAACTGCACTGGTCAGAGGAAAGCAGTGTAAATAGATATAGGAGAGAAATGTCCTATGAGATTCTTGGATAAATTCATCTGTCCTGTCCTTGCCCTTGGAATCTGCTGCAGCCAGCATGAAACACTGCAGCAACACGTAAACCAGTAATTGAGTGAGCTGGAACACAAGTCCCATCATCTGCACAGGATGAGACACAAGCACATTGCTCCTCTTTCTCCCAGGAAAAGGCACAAATTGAAGTTTGCTCAGTTCTGCACTTCAGTTTCAAGACTGGCCAAATCTAGAGAGCAGCAATGAAACAGCAAGAGCTGCTCCTCACACTGAGCAAAGCCATATCCACAGGAGCACAAAGTGCCTGAAACACAAAGGGTATTTTTCTCTTTGGAAATGCATATTCCAAAATTCACCTGTGCTGTTTTCTTAACTACAGCCCCCTCTGATGGAGTATTGCTGTTTTTAGAAATGCAAGGACTATTCTTGGAAGCAGGAGGACAGAAAGTCACACCTGCACAGTTTGGTTCTGAATTCAGGGCTGGGGCTTTACTTTTAAATTGATATAACCAAACTGCAGAGGTTGTTCCTAAGAATTTACAGTTAAGGTGGAAGGTTTCATATAGGGAAGTAAATCTGTACCTTTGTCTGTGTTTTGGAAGAGAATGACCAACAAACCAGGACACAGTGCCACTAACACCATGGAGAGGTGCACACAACTGCTTTCAGCCACTGCTGCCCAGCTGAAACTCACTTTAACTTGGTGTATTTGTATTTAGCAATTCAATTGTATTGCACACCTCTTCATTTATTAGGTTTCATAAAGAAGCTAGGAATGAAACTTCTCCTTTTAGGACAATTCAGAATGTTTTTAACCTTGTTTTTGTCTTTAGTTGAAATGTCACTGGTATTCTCTATAATATTTTATATATGAACACTTAAAAACCTTTGCCTAAAGGACAAATGAGACTTGTCTTTTGTCCTTTCAGACTGTACTTCATATATTTTCACATAAAAATGTATTGGAACGAGATTTAAAACTGTTATACATTTTATTGAACTCTAGCTCCAGAGGGAGAAGAAAAGCATGTTAACATTTAACACGGTGGTTTTGTCTTTCTCCCTTTCCTCCACTGTTTGCTGAAAAACTTGCAACAGTTGAAAGGTAGAAATGTCAGGCAAAAATCTGTGATCTGCCTCAAAATTAAGTCATGCAGTGCTGCAATACAACAGAGGCTTTGTCCTCTCTGGGATTTCAGTCTCAGTAAAGAATAATCAAAGTGGGTAAGGATATTCCCAGATGAAGAGAACGTAGAGAACAAGGCCCTGGGAGCATTTACCATCAGCTTGACATGACCATGGTGGTGTTGCCTTCTCCAACCATGACCTTGTCCTTTGGTTTACTTTGGACCTCCAGGCCAATCCTGTGCCTATCTCAAGCAGGGTGCAATGCAGGGACATCACACCCAGCCCTGCACCACTGCTGCAGATGCTGAAAGGACTCAGCTGCTGGGTGCTGCAGTGATTGAGTGTCTTGGGTTGCAATACAGGATGTGACCAAAGTCTGTATTGTATCACCATCTGTTGAGACCAGGTGGGGCAGGGATTCTTATCTCTGTGGGAGATATCCTCTGCTAATGGGCCATCTGTTAAACCAGGTGGGGCAGCGTTCTTTATCTTTTTCACAGCCCATGCTTCCTCCATATAGTCTGTTAATGGGCATTGAGACCCACTGCATGACTGATAAAATTCCATAAAATCTGAGATTTGGAACATCAGAGCAACCTTTTTGCACTGGATTCCAGAGGAGAATCAGACCTTTCTGCATCATTACTGGACCTCCAGGGGAAAACTTCACGCTTCTACAGGAGCACATCTGTCACTGCAGGACTGCAGCCACCACTTAGTGGGACTGCTACCAACACCCTGACTGACTGATGGGGTGTCAGGTTGTATTCTGACTCTGTCAGCATTTTGGGTTCGGGTTTTTCTGTAATAATGTACTTTTATTTTAATTTTCCTAGTAAAGAACTGTTATTCCTATTCCTATATCTTTGCCTGAAAGCCCCTTAATTTCAAAATTATAGTAATTTGGGGGGAGGGAGTTTACATTGTCCATTTCAAAGAAAGTCTTCTGCCTTTCTTAATAGACATTTGTCCTCCAAACCAGGACACTGGGGCACCAAAGATAGCTCCTCCAGGGTGCATCCCACCCTCCCTGCCCTGTGTTCAGGGCTGGTATCTGCTGTCTGCATCACAGAGATGGCAGGGTCTGTTTTGGAGCAGGCACAGAGACAGCTGGCATTGGAATAGCAGCCCTGGGAGAAACTGCGTCCTGCAGTCTCCTCTGCACCACTGCTCAGGAAGGGCTTAAATTTAGATGTCTTCATGAACGTGAGACTGATTCAGCACTGAGAGGGCCAGAGCATGCCAAATGCAATCCAAGGTGCTCTTCCTAGGCCAGCAGAGGCTCTGCACAGTGAAAATCAGCTCAGAAGGCCAAGGCAGAGAGTTTGAAGCAGGTGAAGAAAGGTTTCGTGTGGCTGAGATAAAAGTCCTTTAGCAGCTGGGATGCTGTACAGACAGCAGGGGAGGAAGAAAGGTGAGCTGCTCCCTGTGGTGCCCAGTATCAGGCACATTACTTATTCTCAATATATTTCTTATGTTTGAAGTTGCAAATCTGGTCCTCAGATTCAACAAAGCCTTTAAGCACCTGCCTTTTTGTAATGATTTCAGTTGGGCCTCAGAGCAGTCTGTTTGAATTAGAGAAATACAAGACATTTACACCTGTAATGGTTTTGAAAGCCAAACCAGTGACAGACTCCAAGACAGAAATACAATTTAATAGGAAAAACAAAGAGAAAAAAATAAAATACACGCAATAGTACAAAAGAAAAACATCCACTGACAGAGTCAGAATACAACCTGACACCCCGATAGTTAGTGTGGTGGCAGCAGTCCCATTAAATGGTGGCTGCATCCTCCTGGAGTTACAGATGTGGTACTGTTGCAGCAGTGCTTCTGTAGAAGGGTGCGGCTCTCCTCTGAAGGTCCAGTGATGATATGGAATGGTCCAATTTTCCTCTGGAATCCAGTGGGAAAAGGCTGCTCTGATGTTCCAAATCTCAGTTTGGTAGGTAGGAATCTAGGTAGGAAATGTTTGGCTCTTCCCCCTGGGTGGAATATCTCCCAACCGGATGATGTAATTTTATCAGTCATGCAGTGGGACTCAAAGGCCCATTAACAGAAGATACTTCCTGGAGGAAGTAGAAGAGATAAAGAATACTGCCCCACCCAGTTTTAACAGATGGCCCATTAGCAGAGAATATCTCCCATGGAAATAAGGATCACTGACCCACCTGGTCTCAGCAGATGGTGATAGAATACAGATTTCTGGGCATATCTTTACATTGTAACCTAGGAGAAAATTCAGCTTTCAAACCACAGACCTCAACATCAGCACAGGATGCACTCCATGCATATACCATTCCCTAATATCCTGTCTGTGGAAGCCCTGTTCCTGCACAGCTCATACCTCAATCTCTAAGCCTTTTCTTTCTACAATTAGCCAGGTTTGTTACCAAGATCAGCATTTTGGGAGCTCCTGTACTCTCCCATCAGGAGCATGAAGAGAGGCTGGATTTCACCTGGCATGCCTGGCTGCCAGAAAATGCTCATTAGTAACACCCAAAGCCTCCACAGTCTTGCTATTTGATTTATGAGAGACCAGGATGGTGAAATGCCAGACCACCAGGGATGGTTTGCTAGTTTGGGCTGAGCAGAATTTTGTACTAGTTATGCCTGTACAAGGGCATGCACCAAGAATTGCTGTTTTGTTATTTTTCCTTAAAGGCTGTACTGAAATACTCTGGTTGGGATACAGGTAGATCCTTTCATGCAATTCTTTAAAGTAAATGAATAACAAAACCAACAACATTTCCTCCTTTTATGTTAACATTGTATTTAAATTTTGTTGTAATTCTATTTAAGAAAACACAGCTGTAAAACCTGACTGCTTTAAGCACAGTTCCAGAATTTGCTCTTTACTTACAGCATTCTGACATATTTAAATTTATCATTAGACTTTTTATAAAGCCACCCAGAGAGCAAAGTGTCAGTTTAACTGGGGGGGAGAAGGAGTCCCATATTCAAGGAAGGCCCCAAGATCTTTCCCTGGGGAAACAGGGAACAGAGCAGGCATTTTCTTATTTCACACCCCCAACCATGGCTATTTTAAGCCAGACAAGCTCCTTGCTCTAAACCTGAGCTAGCAGGGCAGCCTCTCAGCCACAGGAGAATAGATGTACAGGGCAGGGAAGATTAATATTCTTGGAGGTTTTCCTTAGTCTGCAGGAAGCCAGCACAAAGGCACTAATAACCTCTTCAAGCAGAGAACATTTCTCGTGGGGATAATAGCTCAAGGATAGAAAGAGAGAGCTTTTATACTATAAAAGAACATTATCTTTCTTCTATGAAAACTAACTGGTTTTGGCTCTTTAAGTGCAGAACTAAGCTACCTTACTTTTACCTCTGCATTTGCACCTGTGTTAGGACAATTTTGAAATGTCAACAAAATATTTTTTAAGGAGTCTCTCTAATGCCTCCTCGTTTGCACTTGTTTCATAACACAGAAATAGGAATTAAAGGCCTTCACTATGGTTTGGGCAGCTTGCCAATACCTATTTTATAGCAATAAAATACATACAAATTAAGGAATCTCATGTGGAAAATTCATTCAACAGCCTCAAAAGCCAAGTGAATGCTAATTACTTCAAAGACAATGTGGTGGCAATCAGGCAAGATTGGATCATGCTTTTAAATGTATGTCTAAATTTTTAAGAACCAAGATAATTAAGAATTATGAAAATAACTCTGACAATGCAACAGCAAATACAGTGTTTGTAGAGTAAGAGAGATCTTTAAGGAAAAGAGAAGTCATGATTCCAACACCTGCATAGGAATTATCCAGGGCAAATATAGGGCTGATATTTTATTTCCTTACTCCTAGACATCATTTTATACTTTTGGGTGGCTCATGGGTGCCTTGAGGTATGGAGCAAGTGGAAGTATATAAAATAAAATACAAATAAAAGGATTTATCCTGCCTACTAAAAACAGTGAAAGTTCTTTCTAGTTCGTGTTCACATATATTGCAGTATAAAAGTAAATTTGCCTTCTCAGTTCTCTCTGTGTGTTTTCTTCAGTCTGGAAAACAATCTCAATGCTCATCCATTTATACAATGGCAGCTGAATAAACACAGTGGGTTCATTTCCCACAGGTAAAGCTGAACAGAACTTCTGGGATAATTAAGCACCAGAACAGCACACCTCAGGGCCTGGTTGAATTTCCATCTGTGAAATCCTTAGGTCTATACATTTTGCTACAAATATGCCAAACCACAACCAGCTGTGAGGGGTTAGTAAACCTCCTGTATAATGCTGAGTGTCAAACTGGTTGACAGTAATTTTATAGGTGAGCATGAAATCAAACACTAGTAAGTACTAGGGGAGAAGGAGTGGAAGAGGAAGTTTTCAAAGGATAGCTTGGCATCTGTCTCCGTTGTAAGACAAATTATGCCTGAGACTTTGAAAAATCTCTCCACAGACATCCAGCACACTGGAGCCACCTGTGTATTCATTACATGCTCAAGGATTCGAGCTCTGTTTTGCTGTGGATTATATTGGAACATTTATGGGTTTCCCTTACTTGGATTTGCTTTGCCCAAAGACATGCTCAAGGACTGAAGAGAGAAGCTGCCACAGCAGAAGCCTGTGACATTAAGAATGGCACCAGAAAGTCAGTAAAGGAAGAAAAAAGTTCATTTCATTCTAGAAGAGCTTGGGGACACTGGTGACATTTTCGACAGAACAACTCAGATTTTGGAACTCATTGCCACAAGACACCATGGGTAAAAAATAAAAACTCAAAGAGGGATTGGACACACATCACAGAGAATAAATCCCTAAAAATCTAACAGCGCTAACATAGCTCCTGGCTCAGGAGAGCTGTGCTCCTCTCCTGGCTCAGAGCTACAGAGACTTTTCTGGGGAGAGTTCCCTCAGTTCCAGCCCCTGCAGCTCACACCATTGCATGGTAACCCCATCCAAGTCAGGGCACCCCAGGGAGAGATCTATCCCAGGAAATCATTTCCATCTACAGGAACTCTAAGTCATTTATCTAACTTTAAGCAACTTAAGCAATTTATCCAACTGTTGTGCACTGTAACTGAATTCCAGTGGATACAACCTATTGTGCAAAGGTTGCACCAATCCAACTCTGCCAGAAGAGCAGTAGAGTCACTAAAAATACTTGTTAAGGAAAAAAAAAAACCTCTAATTAACATTTTAAAACAGCAAAATATCTAGAGATTATCTTCCCTAATTCCAAGTTAGATGAAGTAGGAAAAGGTCTTTAACTATAAGCACCAGAAGAAATTCCATATATTCTGTTAGTTCCTGTTTTTATCGAAAACTGAACTGGACTCCATAAAAATGTGAAATAAGGCATGTGCCTGTATTTTCCTGACATGATTTGGTTTCACCAAATACCAGCAAGATTAAAAACAAATAACTTTGGATTGCCCAAAGCTATTGAAAAGATACCTTCTTAAAAATTTGCAAAATAAAATGGATTTCAGAATCACTAGCTCAGCCATCAGCGCTATAGTTTTGGAGTGCATTTCCTGTGTCGCAGGGTCACAGTTCACAGACACAGCTACAGTCCAGTAGCTCAAGGGAATAAATTTCCCACTTGCACTTCAGGATCTCTTCTTGAAACCACAGTTTTTAGGACATGTTTGAATCAGGGATATGATACAGTATGGGAAGATAAGCTGTAAGGACAGTGCAGGAGGCAATGTCTCCCAGTGAATTACAGCTGGACTGATTGCTGAGGAGTGGAGACAGCCTTGCCTGCCCAGTGAGGAAGGGGGTTATAAAAAAGTGGGTTAGCTGGTCAAGAGTTACAGGTGTAGTTTGAGTTGAAGCCTAAGACTGAGAGTCTGCTGCTGTTTGGGGTGGAGTGTGCTGGCTGTGCTGTGAGGAGGAAGGGACATGTGGTGGTGCAAGGGACAAATAGAGTTAGAAGATGCTGTGTGAGGGACAGACAGGATTAGGTGGCTGGGTAAGGAAGGGTTGGGGTTTAAGCAGTCATGGAGAAGAAAGAAGGAAACATATAGAGAGGAGAGGAGTCAGAGATGTGTGGAGTTGACTGAGAGAAGTTCATTGAGAGAAGGTGTGAAAAGTTTTTAATAAAGGACTGTTGATGGTGTCAGTGCAGTCTGTCTTGATGTAATTACTACAATACAGCAGCTATTGCTCATCATCAGGTTTAATTCTAGCTCTTCATGCGTTCCTAAAGGGGAATTTGTTCCACCCATGCCCTTGCCATGGCACTGCTGGCCCTGGAGCAGCTGCAGAGCAGGGCAGGCAGAGGTGCAGGGTGTGCCTGGTGCTGCCTGAGGCCTGCAGGGGAAGTGGCCCAGGTGACCTCAGGCTGGCTCCATTGTGGCACTGCTGGATCTCCTCACCAGCTCTGGCCCCTCTATGTGTTTGTTGTGCAGTGTCACACCCACAGGAAGGTTTACACTCACCTGCACTGGGAGAATACCTTTCCTCACACCTCTGTCCAGCACACCAACATCCAGAGCAGCTGAGAAAACATCACCTGGGCAGGGCAGATCTGCCTGGCTGAGCCAGTCCTGGCTGTGACAAATACCCACCCAATTCCTCCACAGTGGCAGTTTGTCGTCTTGCTACAAGTCAAACAGGTTAACTCCTCCTGTAACTTGAGAGTAAATCATTATTTTCTGGGGAGTTATTATAACTATTTTCCAGGGAACTTTTGTTAACACTGACAACAGCATGGCAAGGTCTGGCATCAGTTAGAAAACAGTTGACTCCCAAAGCTCCCCATCTTCCATGGCTGTAAAGCAGCAGAGGCTGCCCTGGCTGTGTCACCAAACAGAGCCCCAGCCCAGGGTCACAGGGGAATGAGCCATGTCACCCAGCTCCAGAGGGGAAGGGAAAGCTCCAATGCCTTTCCTGCCTGCTCACCTTCCCTGGACCTGTCCCCAGCTGCTGCTGCCTGTGCTGGGCTCTAACCCCACATGAGCCCTGTGTGAGCAAACTCCTCCAGTGCTGCTGTCACACTCAGTGTCACACTCATTGTGTCACACTCATTGTGTCACCCTCAGTGTCACCCTCAGTGTCTCTGTGCCAACACAACCCTTAAGTGACCATGAGCACTCCCCAGGTGCAGCTGGGTTGTCACCAGCCCAGGGGTGACAAGGACTGACAGCAGAACCATCTCCCAGGGACAAACCTGCCCTGCCTAATGCACCTTGCTTCCTCTGCTGAGGGAATTTCACCTTCCAGCATTTCAGCTGGTGCAGTACCTGGATGGCCAACCTGTGGGATTTGTATTTGCTCACCAAAGTTCTTAATCTGGAATCTTTATTTTTCCAAATGCTCCATCTCCAGGCTATGTCATGCAATGGACATTTTTTTTCTCCTTTTCTCTTTATTTTTTTTTTTTTTTAAGTTATGTATGGAAAAAAAGCCTTTTTAAATTATTTGAATATTTGAGGCGGGACATACTTGTTGATATTTTTAAACTGTGTTTTTCCTTCCCTTTACTGTTAATAGAAGATCAGTTAAGGTCAGGTGTGGGAACTATAACATCCCCCCTTCATTTCTGCCTTTATTCTTTACTGACTTTTCAGCCTCTGGCAAAAACACCTACTGTGAAACAGGAAAGAAATTAAAGTTCTGGCAGTTCATAAATTTCAAAACTAAAAAAAGAAAATATTAGAAAGCATAGTAGCAAAAGTAGAAATGTGACAGAAGGTGATCCGAGAGGAAAAAGTGGATAAACTGGTTGGAATCCATTTGCATGGAATATTTTGCAGATTATTTTAAAAGAGTGGAACATTGTGCTGTCTCAAAAATGAAAATTATTTTAGGATGTTTTGCTGTTTCAAACTTGCAAACTTCTTGTTTCTCACCTGTTACATTTTTTCTGTACCTTCATACCTGAGCTATTCATATCTTCTATCAGCATTCTCCTCCTGTTGAAAAAGGAAAAGACTTTTTCATCCTTGGAATCCTAATACTTTGCAACAAGAAACTTAAACCAACCTTGTTTTTGAAAAAGTTTTGCTCCTTTCATGCCCCTCCAGTATTAAATCATAACGTGAATTCTATTGCAGAGCTGGCAACAGCAAATTCAGTGTGACACCTCCTTTGTTTCAGGATTTTCTTTGCACACACAGTCACTGCTGAACCTGTTTCTGACACTGCCAAATGAGTGCTCTGTACTCACTGTAGAGTGACAAAAAAACAAACATAATGTTCAAGACATGACGTGAAAATGACCACAGATACTTCTTGTGAGATATTGGAAGTGGCAGATGGTGCCTTGATTGTGCAGGGAAATATCCAAGGAGTTTGCAAGGGTAATTCCTGTTCCCCTGCTAAAAGATGAAGATCCAATACCAGTCCTGATTTTCTCTGCATATGTGTGTGCTTTAATTTAAAGACCCTAGATTTTCACAAAATAGATACGAAAATTGATTCTGCCTCCTTCAGGTTGAACATGGGGAAATGCTGACTGACAGAATCACCTGAGGGTAATAAATCTGCCAAGTGTTTTGTTAAACAGCCATTCAGTCTGAAATGCACCCTGGCATTCTGGAATAACAATGGGCCACTGTAACGTGTGGTGCATTAATTATAGAGTTGACAAGAAAATTACCCTTCAAGCCAAGATTACTAAAAACTTTGCTAGGCTTTTTTCCCCCTCTACTGTTAAATACAGTATTCAGTGTGGCCTTCTCAGAGGTTCTGCCCACCTCCCCCTGCAGAGTTAACCAGCATGGCAATAAAGGTCCAAGCACTAAAATGTCACTGAGAACATTGGTTGCTTCCCCCAATTTTATTGTAGCTGCTAAATTATAAATGATGAATAGCGGCATTAAAAATGGCCTTGGCTTTCCTCAGTGTAAGTTTTTCTGATAAGCATAATGCAATGTTGCTTCAATGTGTGACTGGATTTGCATCCTTGTGGATCCCTGGCAATCTGTCTGCGAAAAAAAAAAAAATCAACCTTGTCTTTCAAACACTCAGGTGCTGGTGGGAGAGAAGGAACTCCGGTTTGGGAGACAATGCAAAATCATTAATACATTAGTGTAAGGACACAGCAAAAATGAAAATGCTCTTTCATGAACAGAACATAAATTGTGTCTTCTCCAGGCAAAAACTCCTCTCTGATACCTCTGTCAGTTCCTGGAAATGCTGCAGCTCAGGGCCAGACCTGGACACCCTCAGCACAGCAGAGCTGTGATGTTCCAGCCCAAGGCACCTCACCTGAGAGGGCCTCAGGCACCTCCAGGCAGCAAAGCCTCTTTGGAACAGGGGAATTCTTTACCCAATGGCATCCTGATGGAGAAGAGATGGAGAAGCACATCACAATTTTGGGATGTGAAAAATACTGTGTATGAAAAAAAATGCTTCATCACAGATGACTAATTCTTAATTTTATTACATTAACTTCCGAAATATGATTACCAGTAATGCATTTGCTTTTTTGAATTAGAAACTCTCTCAACACCCAGCTCAATCCTCCAGTGAGTGTTCAGCATTCATGCACTGCTGCTGATATGGAAAAGCATTTCTAGTATTGCCAAGACAGAAGTGCTTACTACCAAAGAAATGTTTCAAAGCTGTGCTAAAATATACTCTGTAGAGTTGACAACGACGTGTTAGGACTAAAGAAAATATTACACGTGCCATAAGTTGAATTAAAAGTCAAAGATAAGCGTAAACCTGAACACTCAGCTTCCTACAATTTGAGGTAAAAGCATGACTTATAATCAAACACATCTGGAAAATGACACTGCTGAGGTTTGTCACCCTGAGGAAGAGCCTGTAAGGACACATGTTTTTAACATAATGCCACACTTCCTTTTAACTGGGTACAGAGAAATTCCTGGGGTTTACAGCATAATTTTTAAAAGTTACATCTTTTATAGTCTCTTTTACTGCAGGTTCTGTAAACTTACTATTACAATAAATGAGCAGCCATCATGGATTAAAAGACCACTCTAGTTTCAACTGTCATAAACCCCACTTTAGCAAACCCCATTACCCTGTAATTTATTCTACTGTGGTATGTTATTTCCTTTTAAAACCAATTTCTTTTCCTTATGCATGTCTCCATGCCTTTTGGGTTGACTCTGGATCATAAGCCCACAGAGCTCAAGCAAAATCTTTCCATTTACCTCAACAAACTGCATCTTTTTCTCCTCTTCAGCAGTTGTGAGGAGCTGGGTACCATAACAGCATTTTCTATCAAGGAAGGCTTCAGCTGAGGCAAAGGTGTGGACTGGATGCTTGAAGAAAACTAATGAAATAATCCATTGTGCTCTCCTGGTGACCATGGGCTGGAGCAGCAAAGAGGAGACATTTCTGAGCAGCAGGATCAGTGAGCTGACATCAACAGAGGTGTCCTCAGAGCTGCTGCCAATAACCCAGTGTGGGCCAAGTTCCAGTCCAGCTCTAGATGCCTCTGACCTTGAGCCTGGATGTTACAGCTCAAGTCCTCTTGAAGAAAACAAACCTGTCTGGTTTCTGTTCCAGCTGCAAAATGGCTTAAAACTCCTGTGATAAATGCATATTTCTGGAAGGAAAAGTTTAAAATTTCCCAAATGAAAGTTCTGTGAGTGGAGAGCCTCCATAGTGTGAGGTCTGGCTGATGGGAAGGAAATTGAAGAGGAGACAGAATGCAAAGGATGCATTATGGTTACATAAACAGCAGAGACAAAGGAGGCTTTGTGCAGGGTAAATCAGTGCCTGTGAAACACTGAAATATGAAACTCAAAGCCTCTCATTTCAAGTGCTTGAAACCCTCTTCTCATCTTTCCTACTCCACTTCCAAAAGTGCATACCCACAGCCTGCTCAGAGGGAGTCCCACTTCATCAGCTCCTAGGCAGAGCTTGACATTGAAGAGCTCTAACTCCCAGGGCTTCTCCTGGTTTAAATATATTTCCATTATCTGCAGATTTCTTTCTCCCCTAAGAGAGGTATTGCACACTTTTGAGAAGGAATCAGGTTTCCTTTAATCTCTGTACATCACCTCAATAGTTCATAACACATCAAGAGGACCAACAGAGAGGCCTCAAGTCTTCCTCACAACTTTCACTTACTAATATTTGTTTTATTGCCATCACCTTGATGAGAGTGTGCCCTCCACAGACACCAGAAGCAGCCACATTGCCTTGGTGCACTTGTCAAATTCTCTCTGAAACCTCAGTACATTGTTTTTGCCATTGTTGTACTATGATTATCTGACCTGTCCAATGTGAACCAGAACACTTGAGTCACAGCTTCATCAGATCTACAGCTTTGAGGATTCAGCTGTCACCACAGATTTCAAGCAGTAGCAACTGCCAACACCCTGAAGCTGCTCAAATATTCACATCCAGAGCCCAAACCATCAGCTCAGCCATTAAGCCACTTGGGCTACAGCTGCCCCACACACTTTAGCGATGTCTAAAGAACGTCTTGTCACAGATCTCTTCTTCAAGTAATCATTTACTCTTCTTCTCAAAAACAAGGTAAAGAGATTGGAAGTCTCTGTCTCTCTTTACATTCCATGATTTTCAAATTTTCCCTGTAATTCTTTCCCAAACACTCTCCAATTTGCCAGCATTCATGCATCAAACTTGGGCACACATCTCTACTGCTCAAATAAGAGCACTTGGAAACAAATCAGCACAGTTCTATGGAGCAGTTTTCCATTTTACAGGTCTCACTTTGTTGGGATGCACACATTCTGTCTGTCCTTTATATGAAGGGCTTGCTTTGGTGGGAAGGAGAAGAATGCAAATGCCTGCTTTCACATGTAGTTTAATTTGTGCTTGCAGTAGATACTGCACAATTCCATTTCCTCTGCTTCCAAAATGAGGTGTTTTTCAGATTTTAATACTTAGGGACAAGGAAAGACAGCAACATTAAAAAATATAAAACCATTGCATAACTTGAAAAAAGAAATTAATCTGTGTTGCATTACAAACCAGACCACTGATGGCATAGCTCTGTACTGGCAAAAGTCTCCATGAGCTCCATTCTGAGGGGCAAAGGATGCTGCATATTTTGAAGAGGAATTTTGGCTGTGATTACTTAGGAGATATCAGGTTACAGAATGGAAAATCTCTTTCCATCAGGCAGCATAATTTCAGCTGGCCATTACATTACAAAACTTCCAGGGATTACAGGCAATTTTAGAAGGCAACTGTGAAGCTATAAAACATCTGGCTGTATTTCACAGGGTGATCATTCACTTCCTGGGTCCCACTTCAGAGCTCTGCATGAGCAGCCCTGCTGGATGCTGCTGAGTCTCCAGAGCCCACATGATACTGCCCCAAATCAGAAACACCAGAGATATTTGTGCCAAGAATCACATAATTCACATTTTTCTTTCCCACAAAGCACATTTTCTGTATCCCTTTCATGAGAATGCCCTCTGCACTGTCAGTGCCAGCAGCAGCCAGGCTTGCTGTGACTGAGCACAGCAGAGCCCAGACTCAGTGGCTACACTGGCATCAGCCTGAAATGCTTTAATTGCATTAAATGCTTAACTCCACTCACCAGGATGGGTAAAAGGCTGAAAAAAACAGCACAAAGTTTGCAGAAGGAGAGAAAGCACAAGAGGAGGTTGAAACCGAGCAGTAATTTTGAAGAACCATAGCAATTAGTGACAGCTGGAGTCTCCAGGTGCCCATGTGGTCAGCACTAAAGCCTCTATTCTTCCCTGTCTCAGACAGGCATTTTCATACTCCCCAGTAATGCAGTAAATGAGCATTACACTCATTACATGAGTGCAACAGTGAAAAACAATGAAAGCAGCTTGGCATTTTTATAAGACAGTTCAAATAAAAACTAATGGTACATGTAATAATAATTCCAAGTGTATTTTGTTTCCATTTATATCCAACTAAGAGACAATTTTTGGTGCATTTGGTTTTACAGCTCTGTGTATATGCAGCAAAGTAAAAATTCTGCACATGGGAAAATAAATAAGTGGCTATATGACTGGTTGACAGCAAGATTTGTAGAGCTAATTAGTTCAATGAATAGGAAAGGCACTCAAAACTAACAGCTCATCAAATAGTTCTTCATACAAGAGATATCTGTCACCCTGCCTGTGCTGAATAAATATTTTTACTGTCTTCCAGAGATCAATGCCAACACAAGCAAATAAATACAGAACAAAACAAAACATCAAGGCCCAAAGAACCCAACGCTCAGGCTGACCTCACCAGTGGCAGCTCAGTGGGATCACAGCATCATCAAGGATGGAAGAGACCTCCAAGGTAATGGAATCCAACCATCAAACCAGCATGACCATGATCACCCCTGAACCACATCTCCAAGTGCCACATCCAAATCCCTCTGGAGCCCTCCCAGGAATGGTCATGCACCACTTCCCTGGGCAACTCATTCCAATGTCTGGCCACTCTTACAGCAGTTATTTTTATTTCTAATCTGAATCTCCTCTGGCATGACTTGAGGCCATTTCCTCTCTTCCTTTCACCTGAGACATGGCAGTAGAGGCTGAGTCCCACTGGCTACACCATCCTTTCAGGTAATTGTAGGGAATGAGAGGAATCCCCTGAGCATCCCCTTCCTGAGACTGAACACCCCAGCTCCCTCAGCCATTCCTCACAGAACGTATTTGTTGCTTTCTCTGTTCACCAGAGCACCTCCAGCACCTCAGTGTCCTTTCTGAGGTGAGGTACCTAAAACTGAGCCCAGAGTTGGAAGTGCTTCACCAGTGCCAGCACAGGTGGATGGTCACTGTGGTCACTGCCCTGGTCCTGCTGGCCACTCTGTGGCTGATCCAGGCCAGGATGCCCTCACCTGCTTGGCCACCTGGGCACACACTGGCTCATATCCAGCCACCTGTCAACCAATACCTCCAAGTCCCTTCCTTCTGAGCAGATTTCAAGCCATTCCTCCCCAGCCTGCAGCCCAACACTTGACCTTACTGAACTTCTGAGCTGTCCTCAGCCCATCGCTCAGCCTGCCCAGATCCCTCTGCAGAGCCCTCCTGCCCACCCAGCTGTGTCATCTGCCAACCTACTGAGGGTCCCTCAATCTCCTCATTCTTAGAATTGCTGCAGATATTGAGCAGCTGACCCCAATACTGAGCCGTGGGGAGCATCACTAGTGACCAACCACCACTCACCACCCCTCTCTGGGCTCAGTTTTTCAGCCAGAGAGGTTTTCCCCCACTGAAATATAAGAAGTTTTTGGAAATACCAAGCTAGAAACTCCCTTCTGCTGCAGCCCAAGCCAGCTTCCTGTGATCCAAGACAGATGAGGGTCAGAATCACAGTCATCAATACACCTTAAATACTGTAATATACATAAACACTGTCCTGGCTTTAGTCTGAGGCCAAAGGCCATCATTTTGACTAGTCAGTCTGTGTCCAGGGCTATACCACACTGAGTTATTATCACCCTGAAGAAAGCAACAGGGAGGGAGCAGAAGACTCAACCCCCCTGCTTTCAATCTGTCCTGCCAGACCCAGATCACAGCACAGCCTGCTGGATTTGCTGTCTCTCAGGATGTCTCTGCATTTCATAGAAATGCTGGATGCACCTCAGTAGAAGACACACATTAAATTACAAAAGCAGCCACTTCCCAACTTGCTGATCCCTGCATGTGCAGCTGGGAAGGCAGAACCCAAGGCAATTCCATGCCCATGCAGCTGGCCGGATTCCTGACAGCCCAGGACAGAACTTGCAGCTCAGCACCACAAACCCAGGCATGTGTGTAGGGACTCCAGGCACTCATGTGCAGGAGCTGCTCCAAGACTCAGGGTCCTGAAACAAGTGTGGCCCCTAACACAGGATTTGGGCCTGGATGAACTAAGCTGTATTTTTCAGTGCTCCTCCTGTTACTTTTAGAGAAGTGAGAGGAGGTGGACCCCTAAAGAGGTTGGAAAAACTTCTTCTACATTAAAAATTGGAACTCTCACATCCTGAGCTGCTGCCATTGACATAAAACTTAAACTCTCCAACGTAAAACACCTTGAAATTGGTACAGGGTTGTCTGGCAGCAAGGGTTGGCCCCAGCTCACTGTCCCAGATCAGATCCTGCTGCTTGTCTCCTGTGTGTAAAGCCCAGCCCAATTCATATAGATCAGATTCGAAGGATAATGTAACCTATTTCAGATCCCACTGGAAAGGAAAAAAACAATATTTATTTATCTATGCCAATTTTCTCATGCCACAACATGTGAGTTGAGCCCAGCACTCCATTGCTGTTACAGAGCCAGGAGGCTGTGGCTCAACCCCCAGCCAGCTGCCAGGCTTCTGCAAACTGGAGCATTTCAGATGTTCATGGAACGGGTCCTGTCACACAGGTAAGAGCTGCCTATGCTCCTTTTGGGCACTGAGTCCTTCTTTGCATTGTGTTGAAAATTATGATTACAGTAATTTCACACTGATAAGCCGCACCGACTTCACTGAAGAATCGAGCCAATCCCAGAAGTGCGGCTAATCACCAGGTGTGGCTTATTTATGGACAAATTCCAGTGAAATGCCAACCTGGAAGGGCAAGCCGGCCAGAGAGGGAGCTGCCGTGGAGCCACTGCTGGGTGGGCAGCGAGCCGGAGCCACTGGTGAGCAGGCGGCTGAGCCCGCTTCACCACCTTTGCGCCACCGAGCCGCCGCTTTTTGCCGCCGCTTTTGAGCAGCATGGGGAGCTGCCACCGCTGCCGAGCAGGCGCGGAGCTGCGGCAGCCAGTGCTGGGGGCAGGAGTGCCAGGGCCTGCAGCACAGGGAGTGCGCCTGGGGCTGCCTTAAAGGCTTTGCCAGTCTGTGAAAACTGTTTGTAAATTGAGCACCTGACACCAAACCCCACGCTCCTGCAATTCTGTTACTAACTCATTACTTTGTTGCACATGGATCCTAGCTTAAAAAAAAGAAAAAAAGTGCAGCTTATCACCCAGTGTGGCTTCTTTATGGACAAATTCGGTGGTCTTCCCGGCTACCCAGAATTGCGGCTTATAACCAGGTGCAGCTTATGAGTGTGAACTTACTGTAATAAGGAAGACAGAACACATCCCCAAAGCACACTCTGTAGAAATGGCAACACCTTGTGTACACATTTGAGGTCAATTAATTTTCCATGAGAGTTTGCTACAGAAGTGTTGCTTCATCAAACACAAACAGGTTCAAGTAAGTGCTTTTGTGTCAGGGGACCCAAGGGGCTGTGTACTGCAGATTAAGGGAACAATCATGCTTTGAATTAATAACAGATGAAATGATAAAAATTGTCAGGGTTCTAGGAAGTCTACTGATAACAATGTGTCTCACCTGGGTTTTTAAAACTCACAAATATCACCTTATTCAATACCTTTGTCTGAAAAATCAGGCTCTCAGGGATAGTTTCATTTCTCAGAAGGGCTTGTATGAAATACAAGCCAAACCAAGTTACAAGATATTGTTCAGGGCAGAACAGGTACCTACAGTTAGCAAAAGAAAAGAAAGTGCTTGTCTATCTGTATTTTATATTCCTTGAGGCAGAAGAGAAACTAACATCCTAAATAACAAAGACCAAAAAAAAAAAGAGGAAAAATAAAGCAGCAATGAGCATACACCTGAAACTAGCAGCAAGGACCCAAATCTCTCCTTCTGGCAGCAAGTGCTGAGTGGAACAGAGGAGGAAAAGGACAAACTTTAGAAGCAGCTGGTGGGAGGGAATCACTCCCACAAATACCACGAGACAATGAAACTCCCTCAAAAGGTCCAGGAAAGCTCCTGCAGCTCCCAGCAGCTCATACTGGCAGCACAGTCCCTGGTACAGAGAAATGTAAAACTGTTAAAGAGTCCAAAGGGATTCATGGCTTATACAGCTTTATTATTGATAGTCAAGTAAACCATTGGGTCCTCTGGCAAGCGATATTTGCAATAGATTTGAAATTGTGATATAGCTATTATTCAATCAACTCCGATTTGCAAACTAAATCAATATCTGAAACCATTCCAAGAGACATAATGAGACCATAGTAGTTACATATTTAAAAAAGGAGAAAAAGTAAACCATCTGTTTGCTTATGTACAGTAATAGACAACATACTCTTGCCATCCCTTTTGATTTTGACACTGCACTGCTTTGAAGAACTACTCAGAAGGAAAATGCTTAAGCTGTAGCTAACTTTCATCATACTCCCCAAATCTTAGTCTTCTTTTAAAGCAAAACATTACAATTCTCTTCATCTTTTTACGCCTATAATCTAGAGTTCCAAGCACACTCTTGGATATAGAAGCCATTTGGGACAAACATAAATTGATGAAACATTGGCCTTGTCTTCTGAGCATTTCAAAATGATGATGCATCATTTCAGCATTTGAATTCTTCTGAACCTGAGGCATGATAGTGAATGAAAGCAGAACTGAGGAAACTCACATCTGAGCACTCATTTGTGATTTAACTTCAAGCATTTTGTCAAATCTTCCCAAGCTTTCTTAATAACAAAGCAATACAAAAAGAGCATTTCCACTGAGATTTTAAAACTGACTCTTGAAAACACAGTACAAAAAAGGTTAATCATAGTTTCCATTTTACTTTCCTAATGCTGACCCAGCCCACACTCATTTCAATGACTTTTCTCAGGTTGGCTAAGGTGACCAGCATGACAAAAGTCCACATTCACAACTAATGCAATCCATGACAACTTGTTTCTGCTGTGGTTTCCCTCTTGTATTGAATTCTTGTGTGTGAAAAGTGGCTGTGGCCATCACAACTGTAATTAAGGTTCACAGACTTCCTATTTCCATTATAAACCCCAATTTCCAGGGTATAAGAATTCAGCAGTTCCAACTGCACAAGTTATCAGCAGTCACAGTTTGTTCTTATCTATTTATAAAAGCAGTTTAAATCCATGCAACTATTGCTGGACATCTATAAACCATGGCCAGCATGTTCCTGTACAGCTGTTCAGAACTTAAACACTCTGAACATGAAATGCTCCTCTGGTGAAAGCAAACAGAGCTGTGTTTCAGGGAAGGCATCGGAAACACCTCCCCGTATACAAACTCGAGCTTATTCCCATCATTTCCTGTTTATTCACAGTCTCCAGGGAACATAATGAGATCTTAGTTTTGACACAAGCACGCCAAAATTCAGAAACATGGTAATTCAGGGTGCAGCACCCTTCATAACCTGATTATGTCAAGCTCTCAGAACAGGCAGGAGCTGTAAGTTGCATTGTACAGCTCCCAGGGGCTCTGCCTGCTCCAGGCTCAAGGCTCCAGGAGGAGAGGCAGTGCCAGTGCCAGCAGTTTGTGCCCACACCCAGGGGTTTGGTTCCCCTGCCCCAGCAAACAGCAGGAGGCATCTGCAGCTGTGCTGAGGACAGATGCCCATGCTGGAAACCTCTGAGTTGGTACAGTCCAACAGAACAAGCCCCAAGGACGTGGGAAAAATGGGAACTGTTCTTCCAGCTCCTCTCTGGTGCAAACACCAAATCTGCATCTCATCTCCTGGGGACCAACACTCTGACAATGAACACAGCCAGCTTGCTACTGCTTTCCCCTTATCACTGAGTTAGGAAACAATTACATCAGAAAAACAAAAGGTGCAACTTGTCAGTTTGGCAGCTATTAAAAAAAATGCATATAAATAAGTAGAAATGCTAAAGGTAACACATATACATGCAGAATTGAAAAGAAGTCTGCAAAAGGCTGATAATCCTTGGTACCCCATGTATCCAGCTCTGCTCCTGACACAAAACACACCAGCATCCCTTGCAGTGAGGTTCTGGCACGTGTGAGAGCACTGACTGACACGTCACCACCCAGCAAGTTTGCCTTACCACACTGCCCAGACTGAGCTGGGCTTTGGCTGCACGGGCTGTTCTCAGTGCTGAGAGAAAATTAACTGCGTCCTGTACAAGAAACAGTACAAGTACCTGAAATGAAACACTGGAGGAGATATCTCTGGTTTTTTTTTCCCAGCAAAACCATTCCTATGGAATATAAAGGAAAAACTAATATGTGCTTTTTGCACCACAAAGCAACGTTGGATTCCTAAAGACTGGAATTTTCCAAGTGGTACAGGTGGGTGAGGTACACAAGCCCCACAAAAATGCAACTAGGCAGATTAATTTCTGAAACACCAACTCTGGAAGAAGAGAGATACAGGCAAATTTTTAGATAGTGAAAGCCAACACAGGCCTTTCCACTTAGGCTGTAACATCAGCTGGGAGTTGGCAGGTTTCATCTTTTCAGGTGTCAGAGCTTTGGTCTCTGCAAAAAGGTGAAGTACATAATCCTCCTGCACTAAAGAGAAAATGAATTAGTTTCTCAGACATGCTAATGAAACCTTGAGCCATGAAAATGCTTCTCCCTCTGCCAATCCCCACACTGAGAGTCCCTCTTGTCCCAGAGGTGTCTCGATGGCAGTGTCTGTCTGCACGGCAGCAATGAGTCTTGGGAGAGCTCACCACAATTCAGGGCTGCTTTGTCCAGTTTGGGGTCTGCTTCTTTGGACCTTTCTGCACATGGAGAAGCTGCAGAGGAGCCCAGAGTGAAGCTGAGTTGTTGTTGAGTGAGAGGCACCAGCAGGGCTGGTCCAGAGTGAGTGGAGCACAGCAATTACACTGCAGGTTTTGTCATTCAGCCACCGCAAAATGCAAAAAATATCCCAGGCCAAGAGAGATGGTGCTCTAATTCTTGTTCATGTGTGATCATGGAAGAAAAAAGAGGGGAAAAAAAGAGAAAAATACTGTACTATGTATCTTTTTACAGAGGCAGAACCTTCTATTTTGGAGTAAGTTCCATCACCTGACACTGTTCTGGTCTTAAGATTATCCCAACTGCTGCAGCCCAGATTAACTTATCCATAAGGGGTTGAGGAAACCCTTCTGCCGTATGAAAAGGAGTAAAAAGTGATCAGTGAGATATTTCAAGAAGAAAAAATTCAGCCTTGGTAGTAAGTTTCTTAATATGGTAACAACCAATCCTGCTGGCATAAGCAGCATGTGTGACCACTATCTACTTATGATTTTTAGTCTTCAATATTTATTCAACACTAGTGAAAATTTAGAGCATCTTCTCTCAAGCCAGTCTAATCAAAACAGTAAAAAACAGAATAAAATACTCAAATCCAAGGATTTGGTTCTCCTTCCTGCAATGACACCACCCTCTCTTGGTTAAGTTATGATTGCAAAAGTGAACATTGATGAAGCACATCAGAACTGAGACTATGAGCACATCCAGCTTGCTCAAATCTCTTCACTGTGTTATGCAATGTTCAATATTGATTTTGACTCTGCTAGACTTCTATTGGAGTTGTGCAATGTTCAATATTGATTTTGACTCTGCTAGACTTCTATTGGAGTTATCTGTTCCAGCCAGCTGCCAAATATACCTGCTCAGTAATGTGTCCAAATTCATTAAAGATTTTGTTTTAATAATATTTCATTTTTAACTTTAATTTTATCCACATATTAGCTTCATATTACTTATGCAAATAAAATCTTTATGACTATATTAGCAATAATTCATTATCATTCCCTACTGGCTTAGTGAAGGAATTTGTAACTTTGGAGTACATCCAGAGCTTTTAATTGAAGATACTAAGGGAAGTCTACATTTAGTTAGAATAATTTGCACATACTAATTAAATATGATTAGCATAAATCTCCCAAACTCTTTCCAGGCTCAACAATTGATTGTCTAGGATAGGACTTCTCCTCTAGTCCTGTCTGAAGGATACTGAATGAAGATGGAATCCAATGAGCATCCTGGGAGAAGGAGGCTGTGACTGGTGGTGCTGGGATACAGGACAGGAAGGTGATTTGTTTATTGAAAGTTACTGCTCCATCTTCACCATTATGGCAGAGGTAACACTTGTCCTTTCCTCATCTGTCTACCCCTTATGATCTCAAAGAAGAGGGAGACAGGAAAACTGTGGCTCTAGCTGGGGTTATTTGCCTCCCAGGGACTCACTCCAGGTGATAAGTGGTGCCAGGCAGGGAAGGAAATGCCAAAACTGTATGATCAGGTAGCAAAACCTAAATGTTTTAGTTACTGGGACCAGAGGAGACTATTTTGGTGCAATTTTTTCTGTTTCTTTACATCTTTGTAACTGGCCGCAAGTAGGGAAACTTTAAATTATTATACACAAAATAGTGCAAACTTACAGAGTGCATTGTAACTATCTGTTCCATAGTGCCACAGAAGTCCTACAGGGCTGCATCTTCTAAGTTCCAGTGTTTCCATCTCCATTTCAAAGACTAGACCCTTAAATCATCTCAAAAAACTGATTAATAAAATAACAATGGTTTTATTCCTTTCTCTGTGAGCTAAATGAGCTCCTGTTGGATCAGGAGCTGTTGTCTGTTTGCTTTAGTATGTTCCAAGTCCCATAAGGACTGTGGGTATCTCCCCATCTCCTACAGAAGATGTTTTAATTAGCCAATTATATTAGTAAAAAGCAAGCTAATTTCTAGGCCAAAGAATGGCATGGCCCAGATATTAAAATCAAATTAGCAAGCCATAGCAGTGTTTTCCTTCAGCATGCAAAAGCGACCTCCTGCACAGATAATCAGCATCGTGTCTGGGTGTGATCTGCAGCAGCAAAAAGCACACACAGTGCTGAGTAATGAACATGGTGACAGGTATATGAACTTCCCTCTATTATCTCCAGCTTTTGCCCTTTTAATTTAGTTTATTGGTAATCACTGTGTGTCCTTTCAACGTGTGCTTTAAAAAACAAACAGCAGTGTTTGCAAACCATGAGCAAAGCACATATACCAAAAATAGAAGAGGGAGGCAGGGAGTAGATCTTACCGCTCGGCTCCACACTGACTTCTTCTTCCCTCAAAACTCTAAGTTTATATTGAAGGAGAGAATTAGAATGTTTGATACAGGATGATGGGCACTTTTGATTGCCAACTAGTGAAACATGAAAGGAACTTTTTTTAAATGCACCTAGAATCTACCTTCTGAGGTGGAAACCAACTGAAAACACATTTATTTGGGCATTCAAACCAGACATTTGCAAAACAACTAGCTGCTTAGAAAAATGTATTTCCACCTTTCCTCCCAAAGAAAACAGCAAGCTGCTCTTCCCTGCCCTGCTCCCAGCCCCCAGCTGTGCTGCACACAGAGCTGCTGCTTTGAAAAGCAGCATGGATTTGTCTGGATAACACTTTTATCCTTCAAAGGCTGGGGCAGCAGAGCACCTGCCTTGGCAAAGCTCACAGATCAGCTCTGCTTAACCTGTGAACTCCAAAAACTTATCACAACCTTTCATGGGCTCTGAGGTGTAAAACCACCTCTGACCAGCACAGACCATGAGGGCAGCCAGTGAGAAGGTGAAGGGGCAGAAATGGGCTTGGGTAGCAGCTGTAGGGGACTGGCCTGGCTCCTGGGGATCAGAACCTTCTCTGCTGTGCCACATACTGCAGCAGCTCCCCCCAAAGTCAGCCTGGACTCAGGCTGGCAGAAATTGCTGCCCTCACAGCTTCTGGCAGCACAGAGATGCCCTGGACTGGCATGGACATGCTGACCTGCTCTGATATATAAGGGGAATCATTCCCCTGCATAAAATGGGAGCTCTGAAAGGTGCAGTGCATCCACATATCTGAACCCACATTTAATATCTTCAAAATTGCTGTAAGAGAAGGATTAGAAGATTGCAGGGATCATTTCTGCCTTCCTGGTGTTGGTTGCTTGTGTGTTTCTGGCTCTATTTACTGTGCTGCTGAACAGAGATTCAGAGAAGATTGACAATCCAGAAGAAAGGCAGATGAAACACAAAGCATGTCAGTATTCCTCTGATGTTGCTGCTGTCATCACTGCTAGTTCCTCCTCTGAACAGAACAGAATTGTACATATTTTATTTTGTCTGAAGGATCATAATGTGTGGTCTTTGTGCAATTTTTGATCCATAATTTCTTCTCCTTACCTTACCTGGTGTCCCACTCACTTGGTACCCTGAAAAAAAACAGTAGGATCATGCATTGGATTAAACCACATGAGCATGATGAAAATCTCAGTTCTCTATGGGCTTTCTGACAAAAATGCCTAAAGGAATATCCACACACTTTGGGAACCACTGGCAGTCATACCCATGGCCCAGGGCTCAATACACTTGCTCCTGATGAATACTTGGCTTCAGTGCTTTCTTAATTGCCTGTGCCCTAAGAGAGACTCAAATCTCTTATGAAGACCACAGCATTTTTTGTATCTATTGAAATGAACCTGTAATTTCTTTTGCCGCTTCCTACCATAAATAAAATGTTCTGAAATTGCTGTACAGTAGTTTTGCAGAATTTCATTCAAGGTGACTGCTTCCCACTTTCCCTTCAACCCTGTGATATTATTTCTACACTCACTCACCCAGAGCCCTTTTCCACAGGGTGATCCCCACATTTTGCTTTATTTTTGCTCTTACCCTGTTGTCCCTCCTCCGAGTCCAAGGGGATACCAAGACTGGGCTTTGTGAGCCCCTAAAGCCATGCCCAGACAGAGGGAATGCTGCTGGAAGCACGCTGGGGGCAGTGATTGCTGCTGTGCTGGTGTCCTGTCCCTGAGGTCGTGGCATGCTGTGGTAGTAACAGAGGGGGCAGTTTGCAGCATTTGGATAATGAGCATTTCCCAGCCCAGCAGCTGGGCAGTGTTTGCTCAGTGATCCTCACACACATCCAGACAAAGCTCTGACCGCCAGCATCCCTCCCCTGCCAACACCTGCAGCACTCTGGCACACAGAAGGTGAGAGCACCCCGAGATTGAGCTCTGTCACTGCTGTCACCTCACCAACAGATGGACCAGGGGAGCTCTGGGGAGGAGCCACCAACCACTGCTGAGCTGGGCACTTGAGAGGTGATGCCAACATCACTCCTGTGCTGCACGTGGTGGCATGTCTGCACAGGATGTCCCTGTCAGTGGCATGTCTGCACAGGATGTCCCTGTCACCTTGGGCATGGCTGGCTGCCACACTGAAGGCTCTGACATGGGGTTCATGGAATGTGCATTGGCACTGGGAAATCACTTGGGTCACAAGCTGGGAAATCACTTGGGTCCCTGCAGCTCAGGTTTGTCCTTTGCAATCACAGCTCTTGCTGCAGCATGGCCAGGGCTTACTGGGGGGAAAGAGGCCAGGAAAAAATCAGTTGACTGATCTGGGCCTTCTGCACCTCAGCACAAGACTATCAGACGAGCTGAGACAAACTGAGAGCCCACCATGGAGGATCAGTCTGTGGCTGCTCCACAATCTACATTCTGGTGCCATTATTTTGGGATGAACTTCCCTCCCCCAGTGTTTAGCTACAAAATGTATGAGTAAAGAATGCTAAATTATATGCAAGTCACATTAAGAACAATCAGTCGCATGAAATAAGGAATCTAATAGTTCATAAATGAGATGCAAATTCATTTTTATGGGTGCACTATAATAAGCCAATTATTTCAGAGTTCTTCAATTATGCAGTTTCAAAAAGCTTAATTGCTTAAAATTTTTTAGGAAGCTTTAGGTTTTTTCTATAGTGTACAAGGAAAAGAAAATATATCTGCCCTGACAGCAACATTTTTTAAAAAAAGCAACCAAAAATCAAAACCCAACTCTCAAACACGATGGCAAATTGCAAGCAGGAGCAATACAAACAGAAGAATAAGCCAGCTGGCACAAGTGTAGCAGACATGGAGCTCTGTGTTGCCCCCAGTCCCAGGTCCTGAGGAGTCCAGGCTGCAGCACCCTGGGGTGAGAGTGGGACAAGCACAGGGGAATTTCCAGAGCAGCAGAGATTCACCAGCCTGGAGCCAGCAATGGCATCCCATCTATGGCAATGTCTTGCCACATCAAAACAGTCCTTTGGGACTCATGGCACTCAGAAAATTAAAGGATATATTTTTCCTTTGGAAAAAAGACTCAATCCCGAGATATTCTTCCTGAATCCTCCTGCACTAGAAGAAGCTGGATTGAAGAGGAAGTAGCTGTCAGTTTGGTTAAAAATATACCCCAAAAAACAAACAGAGATGATCATGCAACGGCAGAACTGTTTTCCATTGTGCACTATGTATAAAAAAGTGAAACAGTGCAAGAACCCAGCCAGATTCCCTGACCTGCATGACAGCACAAACTACATCCTGCAATAATTTACAAGACAGAATTTGTGAATGCCTTGTCCCTGGAGGAGTCCAAGGCCAAGGATGGGTGGAGTTCTGAGCACCCTGGTCTGATGGAAGGTGTCTCTGCCCAGGGGTGGGAACAAGATGGTCTTTGAGGTCCCTTCCAACCCAAACCATACCATGATTCTGTGATTCAAGCTTGACCGAACATTTCTTTCAAAGTTAGTAAAGGCTTGAAGGAAAACAAGCTACACAAGCCTCAGAGGGGTGAAGTGTTGCCAGATGAACTATTAACTGGTATGGGAAAGGCAATGACAATTTTTCAAAATCACTAGCCTGTGACTAGCTAGCTCACTAGCCATGCAATCAAATAACAACTAACATTAGCCAAGAAGGGAACAAAAACCACACTTCATTGATCAAAATAATCAATCACACCAGTTATGCCAACTCTTCTCTGTATTTGGAAAGCAGCACTGAGTTCATCAGGCAGTCAGGTGTAACTATGTGGTCAGCAACCACCAAAGACCACCAAAGGGACCCCTGAGACAGTGAAAGATCTGTGCCAGTGGGAGGGGAAATATGCTGATGACTTTGGGGAAAAGATTATCATATGCATGTTTCTTCTGGGAAGAACAATTAATATGTATGTAAATTACAGGATATAAACAAAAGCCTTGTCTGTACCCAGCATCAAGATAGTTCAGAGGAAATATCCTCTCATGCATCCAGTGCCAAATAAAGAATGCCTGCTTCTTAGTGCTACACTGATGTTCAGGCATTTTATTTTATTGAATATTTTTAAAAATGCCACAGAAGGAAAGTAAGAAATACGTGAACCCTGGCTTAGCTTTTCAGGGTAGCTAGAGGCTGTATAAACCTATTCTTACTGCTGGAACACTTATACAAGTTTTGGGGCATATAGGCTTTTCTTTTCAGGTCTGAAACAGAAGCAGAAAACTTGAAATCCTCACTGTGTGGTTGCCCTTCAGTTAAATCTTTCTTGGAAGTGCGCTGCTTCTGATTCAAATTCAGCATGCTTCCATGCCTTAAGCACAGCAGCCAGCCTAGCAAAAAACCCAGCCTCTACTTGGTTATCTTGTCTTAGTGCAAGTGCACCACCAAAAATAATTCAGGGGTCTCCCTACCCTCTCAGAGAATCCCAATGGTTTCAGAATGCTGAAAAGCAGGGAAATTCATTTTCCCATTCCTCTCCATTCCCAGTGTCAACTCCTATCAGTGTTGCTCCTAGGCCCAGTCTGTTGTCTCTGCCAAATCTTCTTGGCAAAAACATCCCAACAGATCAAGTGTCTGAGTAGCAGCAAAAGAGGCAATAAAAATAAATAATAACATAGTCTTCTAAACTGGTTAAGTTGTCTATAGATAGTACAAAATCAACAGAATCAATTTTTTTTAGCTTTAAAATGTTTTTAGACTAAGGTTTAGAACAATGTACATCAGTTTGAACATTTTCCTATCAAAATCCACATGAATTGTTTGCAATGGGAAAACAATGCTCATTTTAACAAAGGCCATGTGCAAAAAAAAATAAACATTAGGAAGCATTGTGGCATGTCTAACATCTGGATCAGGACTTCTGTGTCTAGAGACTGTGCAAGATTCCAAGGTGGCTTTGAAGGAGAATATCACGGAGCAGAGCAGAGTGTCAGACCCTGCAGCCAGCTGACCTTCTGGGACAGAATAATATTAATAGTATTCTGGCCTTATAATGCTATAAACTATATCATGAATACATACATCGGTCTTGGGTAAGAAGCTTAATAATAAATTAGTTAATTTTTTTTCCTTCAGCCAAAAGCCAGTACAAGCCATAGCTTTATTTACAAAAGGTTAAACATTTCTTTAATTGGATTGCTGGCATTTAAGTGTGCAGCAGAATATCCTTCAGCAGTGTCCCTTTTATTTGTGAGTGGAGAAGTGCCTAGAGAAATGCCAAGGGAAGATTTAATTTTAATAAAAAAGAAAAGCTTAAGATGCCTTTGGAGGCTTATGTTACATCTCAAAACTACCATGAACTAATGAATTTAATCCAAAAGGTCCCCAACCACAGGACTGAAGGGAAATGGCAACCCTGGTGTAGCTTGATGAAGCTTTCTGTGTGTGAGCAGTGGTAGTTCTGTGCTTATGTTGTATTACACACACACACACACATCTAAAGTGTTTTGTGATTCAAAATGTGTTTTAAAATGAGAAATGTAGTTGCCCTACAGCATCTTAAAGACACTTCAAAGAATCATTCATGTCAGGAACTTGCAAATAAATAGAGGAAAAGGAAAATCCTTCACCCCTCCTCTCCTGAGTCAGTCCTTTGGAAAACACTACACACCAAAATTGTAGCGCCTGGAAGGAAAACCCCCCTCTCACTGGGGCCAGGGTGAGGACCCCATTCTGCACAGCACCAGCTCAGATTTAATCTCACAGGTGTCATGCACACACTGTGGGAGTCTCATGGGAGTGGCTAATTACACCTCACCTCCTGAGAGAGCAGGGTGGTAATTTCTGAGGAAAGAAAAGAGGGTTTATAAATTACACAAAGGACCTTTAACTAGAGGGAAAGGTTTCATTACTGGAGCACATTACTAGATGGTCAGAATTAAAAACAGCTTCTAGAAAGCGGATTGCATTTAACTTTCCATTTAGGGGAAGAGAAAACAAGAAACTATTTCAGAGACAGCCTCAATTATGTGGGTAATGTAAAGCACAATGCCAAGTTTGGCTAACACAGTAAGGGATCAGCAGGTAAGTTATCATCCCACAGGCACCTCTACTTCAACACTGCATTTTGCCTCCCAAAATGTGATAATTGGAGAATTGCCTCAATGGTGCAATGGATTTGAGAGCCAGAATTACCTATTTCACTACCACCTTAGACAGCATGAGTCTCTAATGTTTGTGCAATGGTTGAGCTCCAACATTCAGCAGCTGAAGAGAGAGCAGAGTGAGAAATGGAGAATGTGAGCAAGGAAAACCTTACTGTGCTGTCCTGACCTCTGCTGGGGCCAAGGGCAGCAGCCAGCCTCCTCTCCCTACTGGCCACCTGTAAGGCCCCAGATCTCATTCAACTCTTAAAAGGGCTTCAGATTCTTCTACCCTGAGTCAGACACACAGGAGAAAATGCTGAGTACGTACTCCTCAAGGGGTGAAAACAACAACCTTTACTGGAAAACCAAAAAATCAGGGAACTTCAGCAAATTTTAGAGCATTACTCAGTCATCATAAAGCATTTCACAAAGCATTAACTTAGCAAACTCTAGGCCCATTCAATTTAGTAAAATCCAGTACATCCAATTTTAAGTTATTCAGACTCTGAAAAGAATTAAGA
>VRYO01000577.1:2226716-2310776 GCA_009812075.1 Sialia sialis | reverse complement strand
AAGGGAAGGGAAGGGAAGGGAAGGGAAGGGAAGGGAAGGGAAGGGAATTTTGTCTTGAGTAGCTTTAAATCTTTAATGTTAGGCAAACCATTCATTGAGCCTTAAAACCAAAATTTTCTGTTAATTTTTTTTGTTTTCTCTATCATTCTAAACCAACCCATCTCTTTGATCTTAAAAAAAGACACTTATTCATGCAGGGTATATCCTCCTGTCCTGCTGCAATTCCATGGCCAGCTCACAGAAGATAAAGCTTCTGCTTCTGAGACAAAATCAGTGAGGAAAAAAACCACAGTAACAGCAACTTTGGATTCATCTCTTCTGTGGCCACACATTTATTTGACCATAGTCACCACACTCTGTCCTGGATTTTTACATTTAATGAGGTTGCAGGCTGCTGCTTTTCACTATTATCCTTAATCAAGTTTTATTGATTACTGGGGGACAGCATCAATGGAGAGAACATTACAAACAAATGGAAAAGCTGCCCAGAAGCTACCGGGAAGTTTTTGTGTTTTTGAAAAAACACAGTGTTAAAAAATAACACCATTGCCTCTCCTATGCTGTCCTGTGAACTGCCTGTGAGATATTCTGATGATCTCACATTCTATTGTCACCCATAACCCTAACAGACCCTGGCTGAAAACCTGCTGGATGTGAAGACTGAACCAGCTGAGGCAAGAGCTGGAGGCAGGAGGATCACACATTCCCAGCTTGATGTGGGCAGGTTAAAAAAGTGATCGTTTATAGCCTCTGTCCCTCTCAGGCAGCAGGAACCTGCAGAAAACTGAAGGAAAGGTTGGTGGAGCACAGCAGTTATTTATCTTGTTGTTTTTTATAACCAACTCAAATCATCTAAGAGCTAATGGCACAGAAGTCACCTTGCCAGGTACCACCCTATCAGAGCTTGTAGAAAATTATCAACTTAGAAAAACTGACCCATTATTCTCATTATGGTGTGAAATTCAAATGCATTTAGTGCTCTAAATTATTCAAGATCCATGGCTTGAATCATCTAAACTGTAAATCCTTCATGGCAGCATATGTGTTATCAAGGTAAAGCCAGAGAAGAAAATAAGGGAATTGGGGTATTTAGGATATACAGCATAGCAGTGCCTGAGAGACTGAGCTAAATAAAAAAATATATATCTGCTAGTTCTTAAATGGTCATTATTATTTCAAGTAGCTGTTTAAATGGAATCAGAGTGCCAGCAGTGACCTGCACTGACATGTGCATTTCTATGGACAGTGCTATGAAAGGAAAAGAGACAGTTTGCAAGCCAGGAGCTCATGAACATATGTTAACATACAGACTCTAGCTCATATTATCACAGAAATCTTCAACTTCTTCCAGTTTCTTTCAAGATATCAATTCCAATTTCCCAAGACAGTTAAAAGTAGGCAAAGAGTTGCTGCTACTCTGGCTCTACCACCTTCATCTCTCTCCTTTATTCCAAAAGATGACTTTTGCCATGGGATAATCTGTGCCTTGTAAAAACATCCTTCACAAAGTATGGTTGAACTCTTGATTTCTTAATCATAAGTTTCCCTACTGTATTGCATAGAATTAATGACTAACTGCTTTCTATGAAGAATAAACACATAACAAAGGGTCGTCTGTACAGGGTGGAAAAAATCTTCCTCCATTTAATTTAATTTATGACTGCCTTATGCCATGAAGAAAATTGATCTCTCCCTGTGCACCTTAGAGGAGTTCTACAGTTAAGAGTCAAGAGAAGAAAAACATAACACCAAATCTCTCCTTCCTGCAGTTACTCTGATCTACAACAGATACTCTTCTCTCTGCAATTCAGAATGACCAGTCATCACAAGAAAGAGATTTAAGTAAATAAATCTACCACAAACTAAAGTGCATGTGAGATGCACCAGTCTGTGTCATTATCTTGACTATTTCATCCACTTCTACACCCTTTCCTAAGCCTCTTTATTAAAAGATTACTAAAAATAGCCTCAAGTTATTTTTCTGAAGAAAAGAAAGCTTTTATTTCACATTGCTTATAGATTGCAGATATGATGTGTTCCTTCCTGTGACACTGTTGGATAGGGATGATGTTGCATAGACGGGGATGCAGAGGAATGGGAATGGGCTGATACTGCTGGTGTTCTCATACCCAGCATTGATCAACTGTGGTGTGAGAAGCACTTGTAGATGAAAAAGCAACATTGAGCACCATGGCACTGGGCAAGGTACCAGCTCAGATCCAGCAGCATGCCCACAGGCTGGCTGTTGTGGTTTAGGAACGGTACTTCCCAGACAAGTGCCCCTGCTGAGACTGAACCACACAGCTTCTACCACTGACCACACAGGAATCTACACAGCAGCTTTCCATTTTCAGTGTGTCCCTACAATGACAAGAACCATCACTAAAGAGAGTGTATCGCTCTTCATTTTCTGGTTGTATGGTGAGGCCTCCTCAGTACATGTCACCTTCTATTCAATGATGATGATGATGATGATGACAGTCTGAAATTTTCACCATCAGGCCAGTTCATGATGACTCTCAGGATCCCAGGGCAAATGGGATCCCCGTTCAAGCTCGCTATATGATCAGTGCTGTCCTAGGTTGCAATGTAATGATATGCCCAAATGTATGTATTCTATCATCATCTGCTGAAATCAGGGGCAGTGATCCTTATCTCTGTGGAAGATACCCTCTGCTAAGGGGCCATCTGTTAAAAACCAGCTGGGTCCATGTTCTTTATCGTCTCCACAGCCCGTCCTTCCTCCAGGAGATATCTCCTGTTAATGGGCCAGGGAGTCCCAGTGCAGGACTGATAAAATTACATCATCCCATTGTCAGATGCCTCACCCAGGGGGAGGAGCCAAGAATTTCCTATCTAGATAAAATCTGAGCAGCCTTTTTCTACTGGATTCCAGAGGAAAACTGAACCTTTCCACATCATCACTGGACCTTCAGAGGAAAACTGCACCTTCCACAGGAGCACTGCTTCAACTGAACCACATCTGTCTCTGCAGGAGGATGCAGCCACCATTTGACTGGACTGCTACCACCACACTAACTAGGGGGTGACAGGTTGTATTCTCACTCTGTCGGTAGTTTGGGTTTTTTTCTTTTGTACTATTGTTATGTATTTTATTTTTCTCTCTTTTTTTCTTTTCTTTCCTAATAAATTGTATTTCTGACTTGGACTCTCTCACTGGTTTTGCTTTCAAAACCATTACAAGTGTTCTCTATTTAGTCCATGTAGCACCAGTGTGTGTTGCAGGGACTTTCCCTTTGGAAAGCGTAGCACTGGTAGTTGGGGTGCCAAAAGCAGCTGTGCTTTGGTGCCAATCACTTCTGAAACAGCTCAAACCCCTTCATAAGCAGGCAGTGTCTCTTTTTCAGTTGGGTGTAGCTGGCTTCAGATACTTCGTGTTCTCAGCTCCAGAACCCCAGGGGCTGTTCTTGAGTCCCCCAGGTAACTCCTACCAGAGGCTCCAGGAAGGAGCCGTCTCCACTGGATTTAGGCCCACTCCATATGGGGCTACTGAAGGGTGAGTAGGTCCTGCTGAGCGTCCCCTGGCTCTTCAGCTCTCAACTCATCCCATGGATGGGGTCCCACAGTCCTGGCTGGTGCAGTGCTACTGTCAGGGCACTGCTGTGGTAGTGATCACTACCTGTTGTTCTTCCACCCTCAGCAGTCCTGGGGCAGAAAGGTCTTCTGAGAAACCAGGCAAGGTATTCAGCTGTCTAATTTCCTCTGTCTCCACAGCAGCTCTCCCAAAAGCCCAACGATACCTTTTTGGGTCCCTGAAATATCCTGTCCTGAGGCCATCTATGCTAAGGACACACGAGTCACAGTCACAATGGGCTGGTTTTGCCATTCCTTTCCAGACACCTCACTACAGTTTCCAGTCCAGTCAGCTGTTGGGATCCTCCTGCCACTGCAGAAACAGCTGGATTCTGCCCCTACATATCTTGAAGAAATTGGGGTACACTGTGCAGCAGTGTCAGCTGAAGCCTCATGTGCTTGTGTGTCTGATGTGCCATGGACCACACAATCCAGGAGATCTCTTTGTCCCTTTCCTCCACCTGGCTGGAGGCAGGTCCCTCTGGTTCTGGCCATAGTGCTCCATGCTCACTCCTTGTAAATGTGAACTGGAGGTCCCTCACAGAGGATTGGAAGCATCATCCCTCCTATCACCTCTGAGGATTTCCCCGCTGGAGACTGGAGTGGCATTATCCTTGAGGAATTTCCTGTGCTGGTTCTTTTTCCTCTCAACTCACATACCTGTGCTGCCAGGGCAGAGGTGGGTTTTCCATCCCACTTCCTCACATCCTCTCTGTGGCCATAAAGGAAAAACCATGGGTTACCTGGTGATGTGTCCCCTCTGTCTCAAGCAGGGGCACTTGCTCCCAATAGCAGAGACTCTGGTCCATGCGGGTGGGGCATGGCACACTTCCTCTTTAATTTGCTCAACTCTTTCTAATCTTTCCACAATCTCTCCACAGCCAAGGCACAGGTAAATAGGGACAAAAAAGGATGACCATCATAGTGCCAGAGCTGGGTAGTCACCTGAAGCAGTGTTTGTTCTCCTTCTTTCATTGACATCAATGCCAATGAGTGGGCACGCTACAGTGGCATGCTACGTACAGACTTCTGCCCCATGGATTGTGTGCACAGTGAAGAAGGGAATTCAAACAGCATCCCAAAGGGAATTCAAATTTGTATCAGGCCTAAAAAAGGAAAAGAGAGTGAGAAGCTGGGAAAATCATCCTGCACTGTTCCCCCCACAGACTGGATATGATTATTAATGGACTCCCAAAGGTAGTGCCCGAGGCAAGAGAGGAGATCAACACTGAACATATCCCAAATTGCCCTTGATCTTATCATGCCATAAACTGATATCCCACAGTACAGCAACAAAGCAATCCTGACCCCTCTCCCTGCTCTGAAAAAGAGCACCACAGGGAGCACATAAGGGAATGTGTACAGGGTGAGGACCCACATCCCTATGAACAGACCAAGCAACACTGACACCAGTGGCTCAGGACCTAATACAGAAAATGTTCAGATCAAATTTGTTTCCAACTCTCTCTGGGCAGATCTGCTGTTATCTCAGCCCTTCAATCCCTACATTGGGTGCCAAATAAGGTTGTTGTAATTTAGGAATGGTAGTCACCAATTCAGAGCCTCCACCAAGAATCTGAACCATGCTCCTCTCTTGCCCTCCCTCCTGCCATAGCAGGATGGACAAGAGAACTGGAGGCACAAAAGGCAAAAATCACAGGTTGAGGTAGGAATAATTTACTGGGGTCATGAGATAAGAACATGAACAGTAACAGCAAAAAATATTAATAACATAAGTGTACAAAAGAGAGTGATTGATATGCCAAAATGCTCACTGCAGAGCTCACAGCCTGACTGCAGCCACACTGACCCACAACAGAGCCCTTTCTTCGGATAAAGATTCCCTCCCCTTGCCCCTGGCAGTTCTGTGAGCTGGTACTGGATACACTCTGTGTCCCAGCCATGCCCCCTCAGGCTACTGCCAAAACCAACCCTGTCCCGGCCAGAATCAGCACCCTGGGATGCAGATGGGCTGAGAAACCTGAAGTAGCAGCAGATTGTTTGTGCTTTGGAGACCACTGCAGCGTTCAGAGGACCCATGCTCTTATCATTAGGAACTGCAAAGAGAGAGCACACTGCTCACAGCTGTGCACTACCTGATTCCACAAGCTCTGACACCTTTCCCAGTGCTCAGTGTCATTGAACAGGGAACATTTTGTAGCTACCCACATTACAAGAGACAGCAAGGCAGAGCTCAATCAGGCATGGACAGGGAATGTTTCCCAGCTGGTACTGCTCATGCTCATCGCTGGGTGATTGTGTTACATTTCTCTGCTCTTTGTTGCTCTTTGTTCAGAGATGGTGGGATGGAATTCACCATATCTTTAAACTGTCACTTAGTGACACAGCTGCACCACTCATGTGCTTATCTTCTGGTTTGCAGCTTTTTTTTTTCCTGCTTTGTTTCTCCTACAATGTACATGTATTAGCAGCTTTTTCATGAATTGGCTTTTTTTTAACGTGTGCATTAATTCCTAAATTACAATGTGTCATATCCTTTCAACTGCTTATGAATGTCTTTGTAACTGTGGTATTTTATGGCAATTTAACTCTGGAGATTACAAATAAAATTATCAGCTAAAAACAGAATGATTAGTAAGCCAAGATAAATGCTGTAAATTAATCATCATTTCATACATTGTACCAAGGATTTAAATTTTCATGTTAACACAGCAGATGCAAATTTTTGAGGTGAAAATAGTTGTAGCAATTGTAACTCTACAAACTATCAATTCTTAAACACAAACAAAACACAGATGGGAAATTCTCAGCTAACCTTTCAGTCCCATGCACCTTCACTGAACAACAACCGTTTTTGAGCAGGTACCTGTCAAATGGCCACACTCTGACAATCTGTTCTTTGATTTTCCAGTTGCAGTGTCAAGAAGGGTACTGGTGACAGCTTCCTGTGGTGAGATGTGAAAGGATAAAAACTCACTTGTCTGCAGACCTTTTTTGGGACAGGACATTCTGTACTTTCTGAGTCCTGAAGTGCTTGTCCCAAGGGACACTTAATCCTCATTTAGGAAAAGGACCTTAGATGTGAACAGAACACTTTCTTTTGCAAAACAATGGGGGGGAAATCTTTTAATATTAAGAGAAACAGATGTGTACCCTGCCATCCACTAGCACAGGTACAAACATATTCCTCCAGTGTCCACATACAGATGAATACACTCTTCCTTCACATTTTAAATTATATTGCATTGACTCAACTAGACAGAAAATGTGCAGGGTTACTCCCAGAGAAAGATTAATCTTCCTTTGATATATTCAATACTTCACATGCTCCACATTATCTGGTGAGTATATATGCCTTGCCTTCAAGAATGTGATGTACTGGGCCATACATCATCGTCTAATTTATTGAGTGTGCTTCTGCAGCATGCACTGTACATCCCTGCCCAGGGTCAGGATCACATGCCAATCTGCAGCCTTGCTTTCCCCTGTCTGGGACTCCTCCAAGTGCCACAACTGCTGCAGTCTGCAAAGCCAGCCCTGTTCACACCACTTACCTGCACAGTCCAATGTGGCTTTTTGCAGAGCACATATACAGTCAGCATAAGGCTAAACTAGAAACAATCCATGACACTCGCTAATTCAATTGCTTGGGAAAACTATTAAGAGGAAAGATTGCATGCCAGCAGAAGCACTGGAACAAGCAAAGCAGCTGGATCTATGCACTCTGACATTGGCATCTAGATAGACTCTCCTGGCTTTATTTAACAGAAGGAAACAGAATGAAAACAGAATTTAACAGAATGAAAACTGACTTGGGGCAGTTGAGTGTTCCTTTTGACACTTTCACACTTGTATGACAGCTGTCTTTTAAAGATGAGGAACTTAGAGGTAGATGACCCTGAGTCACTCAAATGAGCCTCACCTTCTGACAGATTTCCACAGAAATGCAGCAGAACATGTTTCTTATTCCTACCCAGATCCTCCCAAACACCCACTGTGGCCCGGCACTCCCTAAGTCACAGGCCGAGAGGTGCTAACAGCCAGTGTGGTTAGAAATGGGAGGAGGGAAAAGTGAACAGATGCAAAGATATGTCCTGTGTATGCAGTTCAGTTTGCTATTGAAGACTTGGAGCTTGGAGTAATGTCCTACACTGTTAGCTCTGAGTTGTCACAGTTGTCACAGGATGGACATAACCCATCATGGGGTCACTGAAAAGACTAACTCCTCACACCTGTCTTTGGTGCAGGTACAAGCATTACTATCTACAGCTGCACTTAAAGGGAAGCATACTGCATAACTACTGATACTTGCTTTGATTAATATTGTTATTTATATTAGCAATGAATTGGGTTCACATAAAAATAATTAGCACAGCTTGCATGGGTCCTATTTGCTACTAATTATATCCCAGTTCATTTCACCAACAGCAATGTGTCACCAATTCAATAGCAACCAATGACTAATACAGAGACTGTATTATTTTAAAATATAGTAATTTCACAATTATAAGCCGCAGCTGATTATAAGCCGCACCGCCCCGTAGCCGGGTAGACCACGGGATTTGTCCATATATAAGCCGCACCTGAATATAAGCCGCACTTTTTGTTTGTTTGTTTGTTTTTGTTTTAAAGAGAGCATCCATGTATAACAAAGTAACAAATTAGTAACAGAATCACACGGCGCGGGGTTTGGTGTCAGGTGCTCAAGTTGCAACAGTTTTCATAGACCAGCGAAGCCTTTAAAGGCAGCCCCAGGCGCCCTCCTGACCGGCTCTCACTTCCAGTTTGGCATTTCTCTGGGATTTGTCCATAAATAAGCCACACCTGATGATTAGCAGCACTACTGGGGTAGGCTGGATTCTTCAACGAAAAAGGTGCGGCTTATAATCATGAAATTACTGTAATCCCTGTGTAACTACCTGTGTTATTATGAAATTCTGTTAGGAAGTCCCTGCATAATTGCTTCAGGTGAATTCCTGACCAGAGTTACTAATGCTAACATAACTTGTAAATACAAGAATTAAAAAAAAATAATTACAGGAATTTCACGACTATAAGGCGCACCCTTTTGATTAAAATTTTGATCAAAACCCAAAAGTGTGCCTGATAATCCGGTGCACCTTATATATGGACAAAGTTCGGGAATTTGCCAACCCAGAAGTGCGAGCCACTAGCCGAGCTGAGTTGAGCTGCCAGCCGAGCCACAAGAGCCACACCAGCCACGCCAGCCGTGGCAGCCGGCACCAGGGGCGGGAGTGCCGGGGCCCGTGGCACAGGGAGAGCGCCTGGGGCTACGTTTAAAGGCTGCGCCAATCCATGAAAAATGTTTGCAACTGACAGAACCCCACAATTGTGCGATTCTGTTACTAGTTCTTTACTTTGTTGCAAAAAAAAAGTGCGCCTTATAATCCCATGTGCCATATAGCTGTGAAATAGCTGTACTCAGTTGTTTTGTTCGTTCATTTTCTGGCTTTTATTCTTTTTTCCATTATTTCCCTTTGCACATCCAGACTCAGGGGTAACTGGGCAGATCTTAGCAACAGTTCTGCCATTTGGCAACTCCTCACCCCCAGCAGTCTGATCAGTCATTCCTGGAGCAAGGTGGAATTCAAATCCCCCCATAAGGGGTAACTTACCATCACTCCCCCTTCCAGGGAGCTCTGGATGTACTTTCAGAAAACACCTCAGAGAGCAGACATGGCCCAATCACACCACCCAGGCAGCAGCACAAATATAACAAACATGTAATAAAAGCAAAATCCTCCCCAGAGCCCGCCTCCTGCATCTGCCCAGCCTCTCTCATCTACCAGCTCCCCTGAGCCAGTCATTTCAGCACGCTGCCATCTGGAGAGCCAGGACACTGCCGCTGCTCCAGGACTCACAGGCTAGCAGGAGACTTTGTTTACTGGAGTTTGCGAAGAAAGCTGCGATTTTTGGGATGAAATGAGTTGTCATCGGCTCTATTCTGCAAGATGCTAGCTCTGGCCTGGATCCAGGAAAGCACTTAAGCACTTGGTTATCCCTTTAAAAAGTAGAGCAACTTTTCCACTAACTGTATCACAGAAAATATATTCAAAAGAGCTTTAAAAAGGAGCATAGACAAAACAGGGCAATGCAATACAAGTGCTGATTCCAAAGAGGAGAAGAATGCTTTTTTGTTGCTCTCAAGAGCAGTCTTCCCACTTTTGGCTTCTGGTGGCACCAGAGACATTTAAAAAGATGGAAGGGGTCACATGTCAAAGCTGGAATAAAAAACTTTGCAGGATAAGGATTCACAGATCATTTTAAGACAGCATATACATTCTTCTCTTTGCTCATCACTTATTAGTCAAGACAAACTTGGATGTAAGGTAATATTTCTTGCCAATATCTGTCAAAGCCACCACCAGCTCAGGAACACTAAATATCCCTGAGCAGGGCGTGCAGCCATCCATCCTCTCACACATAACAGCTCTGTGGTGTGCTACTGCCCCCGTGTGCAATAAATAATCCTAACAGCAGCCCCAGAGCTGGGAATTGCTGCTCTGGTTCCCATCCTCACAGAGAGGGAACATCCTGGAACCCTGAAGCTGAAAAATGAAAGGGATATTTCAGCTCAGGGATGACTGACTGTTAACCTGCCAGTGACAGAACTTCACAGATCTGAGACATGCATTTGTAACAATCTTGTTGCAGCACAGAAAACAACAGATCTTGAGACAGCTGGGGTGAGACTTTTTTGGAACAGTTCAACTATTATTTAGGCACAAAAATGCTCAAAATCTGAAAGTTTTCAGTGTGTTACCTGAAGTGCTTTTGAAAAATATATTTGGCAGTGTTAGCTCATGAAGAGCAGGCTCTTTTTGAAAAAAGGAAAAAAGAAAAAGGACTTTATAAAAATAAAAAGAGCTTTTAAACATGATGCTGGAAGAGCTCTGGAAATGCTTTATGGTCGGTACAAACATCAACAGGAGAGAACACACACAACTCATCACAGAAGCAGCAGAAACCCTCTGGTCTTATCAGCCACTCTGTAGCAAAGGTTTCTTTCCAAGCAGAAAGCAAAACCAGTTTTCTGTCCTGTCAGACTTTTCAGCTGCTGCTCAGCCAGTGACCTGCAGACACAGCTTAAAGTCAAAATCCTGACAAGGAATAAAAAATTCTCAAGGGAAAAAGCTCAGGTTTGTTACTTCATTTTTTTTTCAAGCAAAACCAACATTTCTAGCTTTAAATGTTGATAACAATGTCAGTTACTAACAAGGCCCATATTGACATTTTTTAAATGTTAAAATAAGGCATATTGAAACTCATCAAGAAAGGAAATTGCTGCAGAAAATCCACTTCTCATGCCTACAAATTAAGTTTTATAATCAGCAGGTTTTGATTAAAAACAATGTAATGGCAAAAATTCTCAACAGCTGCAGTTGGTACCTTAAGAAATGAGCTACTCAGCAAGCACTTGGTTTAGTTTTTGAGAAAGATGAACTGGCTTAAATTTTCTTTACTTCCTTTCTCCTATCCAACATCAAAGGATGCTGAGCCCGTGCTCTGCCCCAGCTCTGCTGCCAGCCCTGCTCATGGGCTTGTCCCTAGCACTGGCCTTGCAAGGCAAAGGGCTCAGGGAACAGGGACCCTTCCCAGAATTAGAGCATCCCTTGGCTCTCTGTCCTGCAGACTGGCACAAGCCACGTGCTAGAGTGCCAAACATGGTTTGTGCCAATCTCCCTGCTGCCATCCCGTTCTCCACATGTTTTGAAGGAGCTGGGAAGCAACAGAGCAGAGGACAGCAGCTGTCCTTCTCTGGCCTCAGACCCCAGGATTAAACAGCACACCGTGCCATCCCTGGAGCAGGAACCCTGCTGTCACAGCCATCACTGCACTAACACGATCAGACAAGGCAGCCTCAGTGGGCAAGAGCAAGGTCTGACAGGAACACTTGTCCCTGACTTTTCTCAGAGCACAGGATGACCCATCTCTCATTCTCAAATCATAGAAACTTGCCTTTTTTTCCAGCAGTCCTGAGGATTCCTCTGTTTGCATGTGAAATCCTTTCCAAAGGGGAATTGGACCACTTGCACCATCTTTCAATCAAGTCCCCAGAGCCCTCTCTTGTTCTAAGGCAGCACCAAAACAACCAAGAAAATGACAGGTGATTTGATTCACCCACAGGCTGTTGAGTAACTTACACTGACAAAGGAAAGATTTTAGGAGTTGCACTGAAAGAGATAAAAAAAGCATTATTTTACTGAAATGTTCTCACATTCAGGCTCAGGCCATGGGGAAGGTCATTAACAGTGTCAGCACTGGTGAGTGAGCCCCTGAGCTCTGGCACACTGTAGGACCTGCTCTGTTTGGAGATGATGCTGTCCCAGTTCAGGGCTGTGATCCCCAGGCAGGTGACAGCAGGAGTGACAGTGTCTCACTGAGCAGACAACAACCGTGGGAAGAGAGGGTTGGTCTCAGTCTCACACCTCCCAAGGCATAAAAGACATGGAAAACAGCTACATTTTAAAATTCTAAAACAGTATCTCATCTTCTTGCCAGCCCCAACCTTAGCAATGTGGTAATTCAAATGGCAATGGGCTTTTCTGTGCCCTTTCCAACTGGCAGAAATATTCCCCTATATTCCCATTTCACTCACAGACTCTGTCTTTCAAGGCAAATTATTCCTTAGAGTGCACAGTTAAGTTCCCAATGTAAAGTGCCCACAGAGAGAGAGTCCCAGAGGTGAGGAAGAGCAGCTCATCCAGCAGGCAGAGGCAGATATTGGATGGGGAAGGCCAAAGGATCTGCAGAACATCCTGAGTCAGGCAGCCCATGGCTCACACACATGTATGGCAGGAAAGAGATGATCTATGGCTCCCCACAGAACTTTATTAACACATTCAGGTTGGTGAAAATGTGCAGCCTAAGCATTTTCGGTTGTGTTTGTTTGTTTTGGCTTGTTGTTTTTTTTTTTAAATAAGATATTTTCCACTAACAAAACTGATTTTTAAGTATGGAACAGTCATTTGCCAGGTTTTCAAAGCCATCTGTTTTCAAAGCCTACCTTCCTTGTTGTTTACCACAGGCTGTCTATCTGTTTTAACAACCTCCACTGGGATTTCACATACCTCATTATGCAAAATCACTACTTATGCATTCACTCCAGCACTTGTCTAACTAATCTGCACTCACAACACCTCCCACAGAAGATGCACCATCCCTCTTCAGAGGCTGCAGATCAAAAACAATAGTAGCTGGTGTCATAGCAAGACAAAACACAGCCTCCTGTGAATTACTGTTGTGATACAGGCTTAATCCACAACTCCTCAGAGCTGCTAAAGTGTAATAGAAAAATACCATATCACAAGAGATTGTGTATCATATACAAGATAAAAAGCATCTATTTTCAGTGTTGAAACTTACGCTTTTCTTCATCAAGAGGATTCTAAGCATTTTGATCTCCCTGGCAATCTGATGAGCACCCTCCACCTCCCCTGGAACTCCTCATCCTCCACTCTCTGGTACTCTTTTCCTGCCAGAGAAGTCCTCACCTTGGCCAGAGCAGTTTCAAGCTGCTGCTCACAGCTCCTTTCTGCCTCCCCCTCCACCCTTCCTCCAGAAAATAATTGACAACAAGAGATTCCCAAACCGCTCTAGTGTGCAGGCACCCTCTTACCACACAGCACTGACAAAATCCATCACATTAAGAGTGTGCTGGGGGATGCTTTAATTCACACATTATTAACACAAGATTATAAGCTCTGTGTCACAGACAGGTAGGCTAAAATACAGAGAGAAAAAGAGAGGAACATAGATTTTTCTATTGGCATGTTAGATCCACCATGTACACTATTTTCCAAATAATTAAAAAAATAAAGCAGAATTTATTAACATTTTCCTTAAAATAGTTCTATAGCTTATCTTCCTCAGAAAACACAGGTACTATCTCTATTTGTCCACATACTGCAAAATTTGAAAGCTAAGTGTAAATGCAAAACTTGCCATTCTTACATCTTTAAACACATCTCTGAATCACAGCTGCAATGACACTGCTATGGTGAATGTAAGAAAGACAAAGTGACTTTAAATGATGTTTATTTTACATGGAGAGCAAAGCAGAATTCCTGTTGAGGAAAGCTCAAGAGACTGAGGCTTGCAACAGATAAAAAGTGAAATTTCATGGTTTAGTTAGGATTTCCCAGGAAAACATCTAATACATCAGTTGTATAAAAGCCAGAACCACTTTTTGGGTGAGGTAAACATCATGTAAGCACTATCCTATTTCATATCTGAGCAGACGAGAGACTGGAAATAAAACAAAGGGTGTACCTTTCCAAAACATGGACCTGAAGTACATGTAAGCATCCAAACCCTGCTGCCCTCAGCTCCATTTCCTACCCCAGCTGCTTTTTTTAATTGCCTCAGAGCCTCGGGGAATTCCTGGGGCCACTCCTGTGGCCCAGCACACCCAACAATTCCATGGTCAGGGACACTCAGGGGGCAGAGGGGATGGCAGCAGACACTGCCCATTAGGCAGTCACTGAACAAGTGAGGGATCTGGCTCTGATTTTACCTCAAAATGCACCCAGCATTGCCACAAGTCTGTGAGTAGCTTGTAGGAGGCTACCAAAATCAAAATGGGCTTTTGTGGAGTGATTTTTCATGGAGTGGCACTCCAGAAGAGAAATCCCTGTGATGGCTGTGCTCATGTCTTGCAGCATGACAGAACAAACTCCCAACCATTGTGTGTTTCTTTATGTCTTTGCTTTCCTATGACACAAAAGGGAAATTTGCCTTAATCACTCACTGTAGCAAATAATTTTATGGTTAAATATGTTTTTATTTATAAACCCTCTCATACTGGAAAAGACTGAATTTATATAGCTTCATTACCATTTTTCTATGTTAGAAAGAAAAAAGATTCATTCAAAACTATTATTTTGAAACACTAATTAAGTTTGTATACACCTCTATGATACATCTTCACTACAGCATGAACCATTGTTTATTTTCCCTGCATTTGTTTTACTTGGCTGCTTTGTTGTTCTCCACAGTGCAGTTTCAACAAGTACCTGCATTTTGCCAGGCAAACACCTCATTTACTGTTAGCTGATACAATGCTGCCAGCACAGATGTTCACTGGAACAGCTCTAAATGCTTGATGTGCCTTGTACACTCATGAAATGTGCCCATCACTAGGATTAAACCCTGTCAGGCACCAGTGCAGGAGATGGCAGGTATGGATCAGGATACTGCTGGGGTAGGCACTGGGTAAATGCAGAATAAAGAGCAGGCCTTGCACAAAATTGTCCAAATTATTTATATGACTGCTAGCTACAAAAAGGATCAGGTTAACTTTCAGCTTTGTTAAATACTAGCTTCACTGGAACCAAATCCTCTGTTTCTACACACTGCTAGAGACAGCAGCCTAGCTATCCAAGAGTCATCGTGATTCCAACAGTTAAGAACAGAGTTTGCATGGCCCTGGGGCAAAACCCCATTCTTTTGGATTACAGCTTGGATAATTAGCACAGACACATGACATGTTTTCTATTTAAACTAATACACTCTCATTAGGAACAGTTCTATTCCTCACTGCACAGCTGCATTTCAAACAGCACAAAGTAGCAGAAACTATCTTATCCCTGTTCTCAAATATTCCTTGTTAGCTCACTCCCAACATAATTTGGAAAACTGCTAGAATGGTGACAGAAACTGCATTAAATATAAACCAAACAGAAACCAAGCTGGTGGAGAAAAACATTACAGAAACAAACATCCTCTAAAAAATGAGATGTAATGTCAGGAGCCCCAAACCTGCACTGTCAGAAGGGTTAAAGCGGCATGGAGGTGCATCCAATGATCCCAACCCAGAGGGCTCTGACAGGGGGGTGTGCTCAGGGCAGGACAAGCCCTCAGAGGGGATTTATCCAAGGGCAGCACCTCTCCTTCAGGCTGCTGGTTCAGCATCAATACCTCCTGCTCCATCAGCCCCACTCCTGCAGACCAGACACCACCCCTGCCCTGCTCCATCCACGCTCATGCTCAGAGCAGCAGCAGGAACAATCCTGTACAGTGCCAGTCAGTATTAGTGAATATTTTCCTTTTTTCTCTCCTTAATTCAGGGTCAGGATTGAAGCATGAAAGATTGATTTCCATATTCGGACTCAGTTGTTTATTCTGCAACACTTCTAGCTAACAAGCTAAAAATGACAACATGGAGTTATACCTTGCTCGTTACAAGCTCTTTTAAGGCCCAACTACCCAATCAAAAGCTAACATCTCTATTATTTACACTTTTGACCCAATGACCAAACACCTGTCACCTGCACTGTGGTACTTTCTATCCAAACCAAAGACTACCACCTGAAACCAAGGAGAAGAAGCAAGAAGGAATTTCCATCTAGTCTCATACCTATTACTATATTCTAAAACCCCAAATTCCAAACCTTTCACCATATGATATTACACATTTCTATTCTAACAACTCATCAGTGACTCTAACTCCATCACTCAATTTTTCTCCAAGGCCTCAAGCCAAAAGCAGTGCTCTTTTGAGGGTCAGTGCCAGAAAGCACAGAAAGTTCAAAACTCCCAGGCTTCAGGGTTCCAACAGGTCAGCATAATGGATTTGCCAGAACCCACATATTTTGATCATAAAGTGGCCAGAGGAGGGAGGAGCACCCCTTGAGTGATCTAGAGCAATAGAACTTTCTCCTTTTTTTTTTTTTTTAAGAGTTTAATGTGGGATTCCTGACAACATTTATTTAACAAGACCTCACCCCTCATTTTCTCCAAAGCGCTCCTCATTCCAATATTTAAAAAACACACTAAAACAAAACATCAAAGGGGCCAAACTCCAGCACAGAGGATGGATATAAATATCAGTCCTTTTGCTTCTAATGATCTGTGCTGTGTGGGACAGGGACAGGGCCCCAGGGAATGGCCTGAAGCTGTGTCAGGGGAGGTTCAGGTTGGATGTTAGAACAGGTTCTTCACCCAGAGGGTGGCTGGGCACTGGAACAGCTCCCAGGGCAGTGGTCACAGCACCAAGGCCAGCAGAGCTCAAGGAGTGTTTGGCCAATACTCGAGCTCAGGGTGTGACTTATGGGGGTGGAGCTATGTAGGGCCAAAAGTTGGACTCAGTGACCCTTGTGGGTCCCTTCCAGCTCAGCTTGCTCTGTTGTGGCTGTTACAGGCCCAGGAAAAATTTTGAAGATTTTTCCAGTCTGGCTTTCTCAGGGTCAGCTACATTTTTTTCCCAAACCAGAGACCTTTCTCTAATCTAAACATAACAGAAAAAATGATAAAAAAGTTAAACACCTGCTGGATCCATGATGAAGCCTGGGACATAAGGGTGTTGCTTTCTCTGATCAACGATTCTTTTCTGCTTTGTTTTGCACAATCTCTTTTCTTTAAAGCCATGGATTTCTTCAATAAATTGCTCTTTCTTGCTGCATGCAAGAAGTGCCATGTTACCGTGTGTCCTTTCACCGCTCTGCAAAACCTTACAGTAATATCCTGTGATTCTGAGGTGAGCTAGAGAAGATCTGCTGCTTACCCTGCTCCACTCCTGTGTATTTGGGGCTGCCTTTACAAGATCAAAATCTCGAGTACAGTAATTTCACACCTATAAGGCACACCCTTTTGACTACAATTTTGATTGAAACCCAGAAGTGCGCCTTATATTCCGGTGCACCTTATATATGGACAAAGTTCGGAAATTTGCCAACCTGGAAGTGCGAGCCACGAGAGCTGTGCCGGCTGCACAGTGCCAGGCCGGAATGCCAGGGCCCGCAGCATGGGGAGGGCACCTGGGCTGTGTTTAAAGGCTGCGCCAATCCGTGAAAAATGTTTGCAAATTGAGCAGCTGCCAGTAAACCCCGCAATCGCGTGATTCCGTTACTAATTCGTTACTTTGTTGTGCATGGATCCTCACTGCAAAAAAAAGTGCAACTTATAGTCCAGTGTGCCTTATATATGGACAATGTTTGGAGATTTGCCAACAACCCGGGAAGTGTGCCTTATAATCCGGTGTGCCTTGTAGTTGTGAAATTACTGTAAATTTGATAAGGTAAACTGATAAAAATCCACCGTATTCAGCTTTACTGAAAAAGTTTAAAACCAGGGAAAGAGCTTCCTGATTTCTCTTTGCAGAGCATGTTCATCCAAAGCTGAAGACTCCTGGATATATGGGGGCAGGTTAGCTGGCAGAAATACCAGCACTGGTGGAAGCATTTGTGATGCCCTGCAGAAAACCTGCAGTGAAGGGCACAGCACACCTGATGTGTTCGTTTTTAATACCAACAAACATTCCAGCTTCCCAATAGCCCTTCAGGAGCCTCTGGTGTGAGAAATCTGGCAGCAAGACTGAACCTGTGATGTGTTCATCTTAAAATCTTGACATCACAGGAATTTATCAATCAAATGTGCATTTGGAGCAATATTTTTGCACCAATCTAATTCTAGAAATCAGTGGTATGGAACTGTCAGCATTAGTATGATTGACTCCTTTTCTAAATTACCTCTCAGGTACATCAATATTAGAAAAAAAAAATTAAATTTAATCTAATTTTTAAAGAATATAATGCTATAACCTTGTTTATATGATACCTTTTTATTTTACTTCTAAAACATTTACTTTTGGTAATAAAGCAGGCTAATATGAAAGCTGATATTTCATTTACCCATATTTTTTCAAAGCAAAAAGCCTTTTTTGCATAAACAGAGGCCATCAGCCAGCTTTGGTGTAATTCCTCTGAACTCAAAATTAAAATCACCCCAGAAAAATACAACCAGAACATATTCTATGCAGATGAGAACTGGGGTCTGTGTGTAGGCCAGTGGCTGTCACCACAAACCATCCTACCAGTGGATGGAGTTTCTCTCCATTTTAGAGACTGCGAGCATATTTATGGTTTTTGAAAAGCCAACATTCATTTGAAAGCTACCCTGGGATTGGAAGGTATATGTTAGCTGACTTCTATTAAAATATTTAAGCTTGGGTTTTAAATCAAGCTCCAGCTCAAGCTCAGATTCTTTCTAAGGTTCTGGTCCCATGTGAATATGTAATGCACCATGAAAAAGAACAGGGAAGCAAAAGCAGAACATGTGTGATATAAGAAGCACGCTGCAACCATTTCAAAACCAATTATCTCTTCTCAAAATACTAAAGAGAGAAAACTTCCCACTCTAAACCTTAACTGGACTCCATCCAGACCCCTTATCCTAGAAACTCAAAACATCAATGCTGTCCTTTTGTAAATATTTAAATGTTTTAAAACTTCATTTTAAGGTTGGTTTCTCCTAGCTGTAACCTTTGAGTTAAGTGGCATCCCTAAAACAGATATTTAACAAACAATTCAAGTTCAAATTCAATTCAAGTTCAAATTTGATGAAAAACACCATTCTGACATTTTTTATGCTTTTGCAGTTACTGCTTCACTCAGTTCCAATTTTCTCTCCTTTATTAATGATTGCCTTTAAATCAGGTAACCATAGTGATCCTTTTCGACCTGGATAGCTTTTGTTCGGTTTGCTTGAAGACAAAGTCACAACAAAATCTTCATCAGCATCCCTTATGACAAACTTAATATCAAGACTACAACACTGTTAAAAGTATGGTATAAGAGAAGGGCTTTCCATGGAAAATAATAATTTGCCTGTATCTTTAAATTTTAAAAAAAAGTATAGTAGCTGCTAGCACAATATTTTTACCTCAATTTGGAGCAGATTTGAGTTCTCCCAACTTTTTTCATTTTGTTGACATATGAAGTCAGTGAATCAGAGTTCTGAATCTGAATCTGAATCTGAATTCTGTTTTTGCAAGCAGTTTCTTAACATCTGTGACAGGACAGAACTCACAGGTCACAAACCACATTGTGCCCACGTGCTTCCCACCTACCAGTGGCAGCCAGTCAGCAAAACAAGCCTGAAAATCAGCATAGGCTGGCACAAAGACTGCAAGGGTCAAGGGAATTCATTATCCACTTAATCTGCTTTGATAAAAGTGTGAAGACTTCTAGTAGTAACTGCATTAAATTTTTAAAATTTAAAATTTATCATTCAGCCTGATTTTTTCTGGAAGGGTATAGAGGGGATCACATTTTAACTCTCTCCATGGCTCAGTGTGTCACACGGAATCTCAGAGGTGTGAGGGAGGCTTTGACTTGGTCCTGGCTGCACATATGCACTCTTTACAAACTCAATATGTATCACACATTAGCTATAATCCCAATCTTTATTAAAAATAGCATTGCAGCATAAATTTTGACCAAAAATAAGCCTAACCTTCTAAACTACAGTTTAAACAATGCACAGCTCAAATGTGCCAGATATGTCCACCAAGAACATTTTAGATTGAACGATAAGAATGGAAAAGACATCTGAGGGGAAAAAACTGTAACAAAATAGATTTTTTTTAAATTTGAAACACTTTACTTCTAACTAAAGGTTACCTTCTAACTAAAGGTTACTGTGGGAAGGCATATAGGCCTATTCATAGCATTTTACAGAACAAAAAAAAATTAATTAAAACCAAACTTCCATCAATTTACTCTTTCATCTGTGTAAGCGCACTTCATGCTCATCACCTGGGCTGTAAGTTGTTGTCATTGTGTCTTTTTCTTCCCTACAGGTTCCCTAAAGATTCTATCCCCTTCAGGATGCCCATGAAGAAATGCAGATGTTGAGCCACACATGGTGACTAGCAGCAAGTGAGATCAGAACTGAAGCTGGATGTGTGTACCAACATTTTGACTTCCCAGTTATGCTCACCTTAATTATCATGCAACAAACCTCAAGATTTATACTAGTGGGACTTAAACCAGAAGAGATTCATGTTGTGTCTCAAGTTGATTTACGTATAAGTAATATTTTACTTACTTTAGAAAATGGGTATTTTGCTCGATTTCAGCACTGGAGGGGGTGATGCAGTTTTAATTAGTTTAGTGTTTTGATTTTTTCAGTGTCAAGAAAACAAATGGAGCAATATAAAAATAATAGCAAAGCAGCTAACATGGGGGTCTATAATGTAACCATAAAAGGAGCACTTTCAAAGCACTTGCAAAGTTCCAGCCACATGATTCCCATTAACTGTAATGAGCACTGGACAGATAAATTCACACATGTTGCTTTGAAGATTTATACTAAATTGGCCTCATCTTTGTTAGCACTAAAGGAATACTGATGCTATACAATATAAAAGAGAAGTCTTTCAATTTGCCCCCTGCAATCTTCTTCATTATCCACAGAATTCTCCTGTAGCCAGTCATACTACAGATTCATAATCTCTCCAATTTTACAGACAGTTAAAAATATTAACTATAGCACACCAGCCACTCTCTGTAGAATGAAGTGCTAAAGTGCTCCTTTGTTTAAGCACAGGCCCAGCTAGTTGTGCTCTGCAGCACATCAAACAAGTGGAACAGCGCAGGGAGAAAGCTGCTGCTGGAGAAGCCAATCCATGATACCTTGCCAGGTCTTTAATTGCTGTGCATGTGCATTTGGCCAGATCTTGTGCTGCTTTGAAGTGAAGACATTAGCTTCAATTAATCCCAAAATGACCTCAAGTTATGGGCTTTGGAAAAACAACAAACAAAAAGAAAAGCAGAAAGTGGCAGGGGACCAATGTGAGCTGCTTGCCCTTTTGTTTGCTTCTTTTCTCCCTTTCTCTTCTTGTCTAAAGGCAGGATTTAGTATTCATGGATGATGCTGAACACACCCTGCAAATGAAGCCTCTTCTCTACTCCCCAGGTGCCATCCTGCTGGCCCAGCATAAACACCCTTCATCTGATGCTGCAATCCAACACAAACAAGTGTTAATCATGAAGACAAAACCCCATAATCCATGGATCCCGAACTGTTTTTCAACTAAAGAAGAGTTGTAAATGGAGATTTGTAAATCTCTCATTTGTACATGGAGATTTACACAAGTAAGCCACCTACCAAATGGAGCCAAAGGCTGCACTGCTGCTGGTGCTGACAAAAGCCCTTAGCACCATCTCCCTACCTGCCATTTCCATCCCAATGAGTTCAATACTTATAAATTAGTAATTTCAGGGGCTTGTGAAGGGGGGAACATCAACACTGTCAGTACCCAGAAACACCTACTGGAAAATCTGTATACTACTTTTCTTAAAAGCTGAGGAAAAACTCCCAAACCATCAGGAATTCTAAGGTCTCAAATAGCATTCCTATACAAAACAGAGCCAGAAATCGAAACCACAAGGATGTGCTCTATGACATCTTGCCAATGTTGCATATAATAAACAAAAAAAAAAAGATCCAAAAAACAAAGCACAAGAAAGAAACAGCCCTTGAATGCTTTTCTTCTGTTTGAGCCACCTCTCCTGCACTGGAGAGTGCCCTCAGAGAGCAGCAGGGACTCTCTTTCCTCCTGATGGCACTTTCAAAAGGAAAATATGCTTAACATTTTAGAACAAGCAGTGAAACTGCAGATGCCTGAGCTTGCTCTTGCTGCATGGACTGGTGCACTCCTGCTCCATGGCTAAAAACAGCTCTGCCCTGGTGCACTGAGGACAGGCAAGCACAGCAAGAACCCTCTGCTCAGGCTTTCTCCTGCTATTCCTGTGTGCATTTCCCTTTGCTGGATTCTTTGCTGTTGCTTTCTAAGGGGATGACTTTTTTGTGTCATTCCTTCTGACGCACCAGACACAAGTGTTACTGAGCCGAAGTCATATTTTAGCATTTCCTCCAAATCGAAAGACTACTGAACTACTCAGTGTTATCTCTGTGTCAGCACATTCCCTCAAGGACAATATTGTCTTTTTTCCCTTAGCAGTTAATTTGTTCATTGCCACACAAGTTTATTGAAAGCACTCTGAGTCTGTGTCTCAGTATAAATGCAGTGGAGATGAATTAAGAAGAAATTTTATTATAGCCATGGCTTAAACATGAAATTTTCCAAACACCTGCAGGAGCATACTTGCAACTAACTTTAAGCCCTGGAATTAAAATATTCGCACCTGGGGCAAAATGAAAAAAAGTACCTTTTCAATTGTACATGCACACATATGATCATTTGGAAAACTCTCCACAGGACCAGACACACTTCAATTAGTTAATACAGAAGGAGGAAGGGTGTTCTCCTGGGTCACTGACATCCATCAGCTATGGAAAAACATAACTGTACCTTACAGACAGTTTCCTAAACAACACACATGTTAAAAGCACATATCTGCACTGCCACTGATGCTACCAGCAAACTGTTCCAAAAATTCTACTATAAACTGTCCCAAAGGCTAGAAAGCTTTTCCTAAATGTTGCATTTCCTAAGTATTCCCCCCTTCATCATCCCATTCTCCAGGTACATCACAGACACAATTGTACCCTGCCCCACAATTGTACCCTGAGCAGAATAAGCTCAGCCTTCCAGCTTCAACTCAGAGCTCCTCTGCATTTCCTGTAGTTGCTCCCATTTTCATTCATTTGTCTTGAACACAGATGGCCTGACACGGGCCCAGAATTCCAGGCACATTCTCCTTCCTGCTTCACACTACAATAGAATAAACACCATGACTTTACCAACCATGTCCTGCTGTAGGATAGAATTGCTCTGATGTTCCTCTTCAGATATTTCAAAACTAAAAACTCACCTTAAAAATTAAATCCTTATTACAAACCCTTTATGATTAATTCAAGTTTTATAGTCTATTATTTCAGTCCATAAGACCAACCCCTCCTCCCAGTATAGTGCTCTGGTCTTTTGCCCTATTTGACAAAGCTCCCAACCATTGCATTGCCAGTAAGAAATGCTAGCAACTTCCAAGCCACTCCTGCTGGGATCAGTTATTCACACACTGCTTTGGAGGGATTCCAACTTCATAGCCCCCCAGCCCAACACCAACACAAAATGGGGCTGTTTTCTAGCTGATTTCTTGTACTAATTTCTAGTTTAACCAGTAATTCCTCTCATGGTTTGTAGCTAACATCTTCATGAAATACAAACTGATTAGATCTTAGATACTCCAACATCCATTCATGGCTTCAAAAACAATATTAGCAAGACCTGGTTAATGCTACTTCATTTATTTTACTTATGTGCTTTGTTGCATATTAGAAGAAAGCAGCCTTTCATGTTTCTCTGCTCTTGGGATAAGACTGATTGCTCTCTCCCTAATGAATCCTGAGTCTGCAGGTGAGGGAGCCCAAGCATAAACTGGAGGTAAATAAAGCCCTTTTACCCACTATGAAAAATGTTCTGCTTTCAAAGCTCTCCTGCTCTAGGTCAAAAGCTCCAAAGATGCAGTGACTGCCAGTGAAAGGTTTTAAAAAAGCAGGGCAATTGTCCATCCCAATGAAATACAAGAGATGGAGAGAAGGGCAGTGACTGTGACCCATTCTCTCAAATCCTGGCAGTTGCAGGAGCCCTTGGAGCTGCAAGGAAAAATCCTCTACTGATCACAGTAACTGCTGTAATCTCAATAACTTGACTCAGAGCATTCCCATCTTCTTCCTCCTACTCACACACACTGAATTCCTAAATACCTGCATCCATGGAAGAGAAGTACCCAACAGCTTGGGCTTGCACAAAACACTGGTCCAACTTGCCAACATTTACTCAGCCAAACAAAAAGGTCAGAGCAAAGACATGGCATGTTGGCCTGGACAAATGCACTTCTAGGTGGTATGATGTGGATTTTTGATGTCCCACATATGAGTTTGTATCCCATGAAGCAGCAATGCCACCGTATCCATGTGGCTATGAGACACACACAGTTCAGACAGACTGAGCAGGGGAAAGACACACAAGCTCTTGAACCAAGACTTCTGACTCTGCTGCACAGGAACTGGGATCCCACTGTCCCTCTCTTCCCTGCAACCATGTAAGACAGCAACAGCTGAATTACTTCTCTTTCCAAAAGCTGCTTTATTTCTCTTTCCAAACCCTGCTGTAGTGCATTGTTTGTCTTCAACTGATCCTGGAACCCAAAATGTGCTTAAGGATCCTACTATGCCAAATTCACCCACAAAGAGCAAGAAGATATTACAAATATAATTTCAAGAAATTCTGAAAGAAATGGAAAAGCAATTTAAATTAGTCTAATAAAAATACCTAACCATTGGGAAAAAAAGCTTTCAAGTGGTTCTACATTTAAGTGTTCTTAAACAAGCATATAAAATTATCATACCCAATCAGACAGAGGAGCTGGTGCCACAGCTCTTCTGACTACATCTTCCTCATGAGCAGAAGAAAATTCAGTCTCAGCAGAGTGGGGGCCAGCCTTACTTTCCCACTGGATCAGCTCTATAAGGAAGTTACTGACACAGATTTTTTACTTAGTTTACAAGACAACTTATTTCCTAAGTTTTGTGAAGTATTTTGCATTTCCCATTCTGCTCTTCCCATTAACTTTAATATGTTGCTGAGGAAATGTGTAGTTTACCAATCACATCATCATCAAAATCCTTCTTTCCCCAAGCACAAATTTAGTAAATCATACCTGTAATTTAATTCTTAATCAAGAGGTCCTTGAGCCTGACTCCTGAGACTCACTTAATGGATTCTGTTATGCATAGTACCAAAATTAAACTGCTGTAGTTTCATGCCCCTGTCTTCTGCCTTGCCACCATTATGAGCCTAAAATGAAACACTATCTGGTATTTGTGTTCCAGCTGGTTAAGAAATTAGTTTCCAATCAGAATATTGGTTAAAATAAGAACACAAACAACATCAATGGTTCCAAGCCTTAGTGAGCTCTGTGTTTGTAATGTTCACAGAATTGAAAGCAGAATTTGGAAACAAATTTTGCTTTGTCATTGAAAGCAAGAGATGACAGTTATGCTTGTGCAAATTAAGTGTGGGAGGCTTATAAGGAACACACACCCCCTTCTCCTCCCAGGAAAAAAAATCCCACCAACCAATCAACCAAACTATCAGATTGGAGTCCATGAACCCTACTCACCTATTTTTAAAAGGATATTTGGTTCTGTTGATCACTGCATAAGTGAAATGCTTTCATTTCTTAATTCAAGTGTATGTGCACTTACTTAAGCTTAGAGAGTGAGGTGAGAAACCAGTTAAAAATAAACCAAATTAATTATTTCTTCCCTGAATTTTCTTTCAGTAGTGCTGTGGAAAAAACATCCCAAAGTTTTAGATTAACTGAGCCTGAGATGCCGTGTGATCTGTGGTCACAGGCAGCACGTGCCAAACTGGTCCCTATGGAACATGGGCAGAGGAAACTCCAGTAAGCTCTGTTTAATCAAACAGCTTGATGTGAAGCAAAAAGCCTTTGAGTATGAATGCCAAAGCCTTGTGTAAACTGATATCACAGTGCATTCATAGGTCTGATACGGCAATTCAAAAATCAGAATCCTGGTGATACAATCACATGGTGAAGTCCATGTTTTACTGACAGGCCAAAGAGCGGGATAACCTGTATGGTAAAGGAGCTTGTTTCTGTGATCTGAAAACACAAAAGGAAATTTTAAAGGAAAAAGGATGGAATGTGTTTTGTATACATAACATTATATTCACCCTTACATATGTGAAAACACAACACTGCAAACACATTTAGTATGACTAAAAATGTTCTGCCACAAATATAGACTGGGTGATCTCTTATTAGGAACAAAAGATTTTGCATAACTAACAAAAGGTTAAATCCATTTAATATTGATGTTTTCTCAGTTTGAAGAGGATGCACCAAAAATAAATAAATACAGAGAGCAAGTTGTTCTTTTGAATTAGTATTTTCTCTCAGTAAGCAACTTATTTGTATAAAGATTTTCAATAAATAAAGATAAAACATCCTGCTTTCCAGATTGGCACTAATGTTGGAAATGATCCCACATCAATAACATTTCCAAGTGGCAACATGGACAAAAGTAATCAGTACCCTATGTCTGAGTGCAGTACAAAGTGAACATTTTAATGCAATCAATAATCCCAAGGTAAAGAGATGATGGCTACACAGCAGGACTCAGTGGGATATAGATTTCAGGTTGCAAGTCAACAAAGACGCAATAACTCAGCCCAGCTGCAGCATATTCCTCAGACACTATTTAAAATCTCATTTGCCACCAAGGAATATTCTCAGGAGCAGATGAAACCACTGAAGGGATTTTCTCCATGTGCCACGGGATAAATAGCAGAAAATACCATCACTGGAGCCCCAGTCACATGGACTGTGAGCCACAGGAGCTGCATAAATGTGAGCAGAGAAGTGACACATCTCTGCACTGCCTGAGGCTCTGAGCACCAGGAACTCAGCCACAGAGCAGCGGAGTCTGCTCCTCCCAGCCAGCAGTGATCTTCACTAACCTGTGACCACACTAACACAAACCCACATATTATCCTCCTCATACACCCATCCCCAGTGACCAGCAGCCAAAATATCAACAGCACCTTGATATCATAACTTGTGTGTGAAATTTCACCAGCATCTGAAACCAAACTCTGTGAAGTGTTGGTCTGACATGCTTGATTTCACATAGTAAAATTCCTTCAAGTTCTACTAAAACCTTTGAGAAGTTTCCAGAGCTCTATGGCAATTGCAGTTCTTACTACAAGGTACAAAGCTGTTGTATTTAAGACTCCACAGGGCTGGTTGCTCCAGAACAGAGTCCCTGAAGATGTGTGAAATTACTCCTTCTTACTGAACACATTTAAGCACAGTGGGTACTCAGCAACACATCCCTAATTTTAAAAATTTTATGGCATTTTTTGTATGTTGGTCCTCTCTAGAGTCTAGAAAAGGCTGGAATCCTGGCTGGTGTGCACAGCATTGATGAAATTGTCAACTGAATTTTTCAAGGCAAAATTCTTTCAGCTCCACACACCTGCATGTTTTGTGTTCCATTTTCTCCCCAGGCCACATTTTCTGCAGCTGCTGCTGCTGTCTAAGAGCCATTTCAGACTCCATTCCCATCAGCTCTGACCAAAGTATCTGCCTAGGCATGGAGCCAAGGTCCTCAATTCCTCTTTTTGTGCCCTTACTAGATGTGGCAGCCACTGTTCATGTCTGGAGCTTTGCTCTCTCTCTTCCTCTTCCCCAAATCCCTTGCAATAATATTTCCCTACTCAAGACCAGCACAACTGGAAGGCGTCCTTTAAACTGCACAGTTGGTGCTTCTGTACCTGCAAGCAAGAATTAGAATTGGTGATTTGTACAAGCAGCAGAACATGAATGACAAAAAATATTTTTATATAAATTTCCTGTCCATTACAGGGGAACCAGGACTACTACTAAGGCAAGAACAGACAAACTTCATTGGAGGGAAGTTTCATGGAACACATTTGTTTGTACAGGTTTTTTTAATTTCCTTACATTTATGAATTTAACAAAGAATCCATGCTAATAAATCACTCACACATGTAAGACAGAGTGTAACAGCTTACAGCCTGTGTCTTCTGATTGATCACAGCATAAACTACATTACAGGTTTTTGTAAAAGATTTTTCTCTTGTGTTTGATGATGGTAGGCATGATATCTGCATTATCCAGACCACCTTAAGCAAAGAAATTTAAGCAACTGGCAACCACACTGAACCTGTAACAAGATGCACAGGTCCCTGTGGTCACTCAGAAACTTTTCAAGGGAATATTTTCTACTAGAATAAAAAATTAAAAATCAAGTTCATCAAAACAGTTCATTAATTTGGATAAAATTCTGATGAAAATCAGGCAGGTTTCCATTGTAAAGTTACTTCCTTTCCTCATAGCTCTGAGCAATAGCTGGAGCAATCATCCCAGCTGTGGAAATCTGGGGATAAAGAAATCCTAAACTCACCACTAGCAAATTCACAAGCCAAGTCTACAAAGCTCCCTGGCAGCTTGGTAAATCACCAGGCAAACTGCATTGAATTTACAGAAACCTCACTGCTTTTAAAGTCTTCAGCTCCTCAGAGGCTTTGAAGCAATAGGCAAGCCTGGCTTCAGGACTCTCAGTCTTCAGGGTTTTAAGCACTCCAGAAATTTGGTGAATGTCTGTATACATTTATTAAAATAACCTATGTATTTGAAAAAGTAATTTTCAGCATTACCACTCTGCAGAAAATTTCAGTGCTTCTTGTTTTCATGACATTGGGAATAAGAAACTTGAAATTAAATTATTTAAGAATCAGATTTGTACTTTATTCTGCTGCCCAGAATAAAGAATAAAAGAGGTCACATTGCTCTAGTTCTTTGTTCAGAAAGCAACAAACGTGCAGGTGGAAAGTCAAAGCTCCTGAACACTTTTACTAGGTCAGGAATGACCTGTTTCACAGAGAGTCTGCTGGTCCCTGTGCATCCCAGCCCCAGGTTTCCCTGGGCTGTGTAACAGGTAGGCAAACAGCACAGCCATCAGCAACAACTTACAGCCCACAGCCAGAACAAACCTGGTACATGACAGCTTCAAGTTTCTTCTATTCAAATATAATTACATTAATTTCACGAATATAAGCCGCACCTTTTTCATTGAAGAATTCAACATACCCCAGTAGTGCGGCTTATATTCAGGTGCGGCTTATAATCGTGACATTACTGTAACATCAAAAAGGGCAGCAGTTTTATCGTCTTTATTTTGAAACTTGAATAAGATTCTTCGTTTTTCTTTCATTTCATGATTGTCTTTCCCAAAACTCTGACAGTACATAAGCTCAAATTGGCACAGATTGTAGCGTGTATTCCCATGGATAAAAAATTCCCAAAAAGTGATTATAGAATATCTATGAGTAAATCATAACCAGACACTGAAGGTGGACTGAAGCAATCTCACATGTTCACTCACATGAAAACTCATTTCAGACAACTGGGATTTCTGTATGAAAAACAAAGGGTATCTAGTCAATCACTTTTCTTTTGTAAAATAAAAAGATGTACTTAAGTTATTAACCTCTATCCACTGCACTTCAATGAAATGGTGTATTTTTCAATGGAAACTCAATTTCATGGAAAATTTAACTAATTGGAATATATCTGTCTCCCAGCATCTCAATACCTTGAAGATTCAACACAGTTTCACAGCAGCCAAGCTGCACAGGAGGGCAGGCCTGGAGCACAGCCATCACTGCAATGGCAGAGCTCTGCAGAGATGCCAGAGCCAGAGCAGTGGTAGCTGAGCCAGAGCAGCTCTCACCTGGCTGACCTGCACCATCACTGCATTCATGTACTGCTCCAGGGGTCCAGACTGGCCTCTCCAAAACACCCTGCAGCACACAGGTAACCCTGGGCTGCTTCCAAAGCACTTCATTCACATTTACTGATGGTTCTGCTGGGTTTTACTGACCCAGTCAGGATGACACAAAACCAAACACTGGAGAAAAGTAACTCTGCAACTCTCCAACTGACTGACTGCATGTTATTTAACCATGGAGTATCACAGGGTAAGGATTTATCCCAGGCCTAGTAATAAAGCAAAGGGCATCTGAGTTCAAATCCTCATGTGCACATTGACTATCCTTCAGCACAGTCATCTTTGTTTGTATTAGCTCTTCTAATTTCATACATTAGGGCTTGCAAAAGAATCAATATTTATTGACCACTGCCTCATTTGCTAATATCTTCCATTCTGTGCCATAGCCATACAGACATTACATACCTACCACAGACATTCTACATACAAACCCATTGAATTGCCATTGGCTAGACTTGCATATCTCTGCTTTACCAGGCTAATTTATCAGGGATGGGACAACTCCAACAACAGGATTTCAGAAGTGCTAGGATTCAGAAGCCTATTCAAAAGCAGAATATGGCCAGGCTTGCAGCACTTAACCTCATAGCTAGAGTTGTTTAAATGTATTTTCTAGTTCTGTGGCCCAGATCTGACAGCTGAAAATTATTTCCTGTACAGCAATTAAAATCTGCATTTGATCAACTAATATAACCCAGTAATCTGCCTAAGTTACCAATAACAGCTGTGACACCTTTGAGGATGTCAGCTCCCTTGGATCTTGTCCTCAGAGCACCTGCACACCATAAAGGACCCAAGCACAGATAAAACACCAAGAATTCATACATGGCTCAGTAGCTCCTTTACACACGTGAACCTTTAAGAGTACAATAAAGAAAAATAGCCCAAAATTACTCAAAACACTGACAAACTACCAAACCAACTCTCTGCACATTTACTTCAGTCCCATAGAGCCCTTTTCTTACTTGATAGAGAATCCCACAACCTTAACTTACTGCCTGCACTGTTTACAAGATTATCCAAAAAAATTACAAAATCCCAACTTCCCCACTGGTTTAATATCATCATACAACCTGTCATTAGCTAAGAGTGGGGAGATAACTGAGTTGATTGAGTAAATTTGATTACCTTTGCCCCTTGCTGATGGATGAAAGCTATTTTAAAAATTAAAAAGCTATTAGACTAGTGAAAATAATTTTGAACAGTAATCTCTTGATGCAGTATTTCCATGTTGAAGACAAGCTGGCAGTGCAGAAGCACGACTGCTAATACAGGCTGCCTGAAAATTCAGAAGTGAAGATAATGGTCAATTCCTCCTCTAGTCTTGTCTAATTAGAGAATCCTGCTTCAGCTGAAATCCATTTAAGTGAGCAACATTGAAAAGAAAGACTAAAAATACCTTAGGTCAGAGTAAGAATCCTTATGATGTGAGTAGGCAATTACAGAAGCCGTCTCTGATTTTCCACCTCCACCTCTTCTATTGTATTTTCTTCTCTGTCAATACAAAACTGTGCGAAGAATTGAAATCAATAATAATTCCCCTCCCCACTTTTTCCTCTTTTTAAACTGTCACTGTAGAAAAAAACAGCTACTAAAAACAGTGGTCTTGTGAGAAAGCACAAACACATGCTCTCTAGAACGGCTAAGAGAAGAACAAATATTAGCATTCTCTCTCTAAAAACTGGTAGCAGAATGTGCTGGAATGCTGTACCCAAAGGACTTGCTGGTTTGTGGTAGTTTGTGAACAGCCAATTGGCAAACTATGAATTAGGTTAAATTTTCATAAAAGCAGCCCCACACATACACATTCATGAATAAGAGCAAATGTCTGGTGTTCCAAAAACACAAAAACATCTTCTAATGGTCGTTATCTGATGGCTGAGCACTGAACTTTCCCAAAAATAAAGTAAACCATTATTATCTCCAGCAAATTTGATGAAGTTAGCTTCCGCCTAGTGCTATGGGTGAGATTTGCTTAGAACAAAGAGCAGACAGCCTGGCAACACCACCAAAGAAGGAAAATGTTCAAAACTTTGCCAGTATACTATGTAAAAATTGATAAATAAAGCCCCTAGGAAACAGTTATTGAAAAGTCAGCACTATGAAGCCTAAGGCTACATTTTTACATCTCTACAATTCCTTTACCTTCCAGACCAATCAAAAGCAGCATGGAATTTGTAAAATCTAACAATCCCACAGTGCTAAGAAACCATTTTCTATGAGACACAATTGCATCATTTTATCATCAGGCAGAAGTACAACCCCATATGTGAATAATATTGAGCAAATACATGAAGTTTTCTTCTGCTTTCAAGAATATGTTATTCCTGTTAGCTTGATGTATCAAAGGAAAACATTTTAAAAGCTCAGGGAATTTTGTTACTGCTGATGGACTTTCACACATGCTGATAGTTGAGACAGGGTCATGGTTATATCACTTGCAATGGCACAGCCTCTTAACAATTTTCCTTTCTTCCTTAATCATACATAGTTAACAAGAGCAAAGGAAAAGTTGAATTTCAGGTATTTGCAATGTTTCCTCAATAGGCTTTCATTTCTATTTGGGCTGAAACTTGATCTATTCTGAATAATGGAAACAATGTTCAAAGCATACATCCCCCCCAGCATTACACTTATTTAATGGTCCTTTACTTGTGATATTGTGATTTTTATACTCCATATAAAGGTCTCCTTTAGGTTAAAAAAAAAAAAAAATGTGTGAAGCAAAGCCAAATAATGCTGTACTGCTGGGCAATTTTCAAAGCCACATTAAAAGAGGATCATAAGAAAAAGAGGCATCCAGTACAAAAACACTACATGGCTCCTTCTCTGTGCTCCATGATTTTGTTAAGACACTCTTTTAATGCAGCCATTTACTGCAACAGGCTTTATAATAGGTATTAAATATTATTGCCTCCTCTGACTGACAGGCGAGGTTTGGTGAATCTCAACCCTTCATTTCCCCAGAAGCCATACCTGACTGTTAAAAAAGTGTTAAGAGTATTGTGAAAACCATAACAAAAATGTCTATTTCCCTGATGGATAAGTGTTTTTTTAGATGGTGGATGGTTCGAGAGATTCCTGCAAAATGTGATTGTCATGAGGGACCTAAACCACAAATCTCTGCCATTTCAATGTCACCTCTAAAGATGTGCTCAAGCAAAGTTTTTCCCCAAACCACTACAGTTGGCACAAGACAAATCTCAGGATCTCCCTTCTGCAAGGACTCTGAAATAATGAAATGAGGAGATGTTGCAGAAAAGCATCAATCTCAGCAGCTGATTGACTCTTGAAGCTCGTCTGACTCTCCATCTGTCCTGCACTCCCTTTCAGGTCAAGGTCTCTTATAGGTGACACAAAAGCATGGCAAGGTGAAATTATTGCTGTGTTTTCAACCCGGCCTGAGCACAGAGGGAAGGCACAGTCAGAACTGACACCCAAAGTGCTCTTTGTTGCTGAAGCTTCACCACCTCTTGGACTACAGATACCAGGAAAAGTGCTCTGAAGCCAGAATTAGATGAGCTGTAGTACTTATACATCAAAGAGCTTTGCACAAACCATAAAGTTTAGCAGAGCGGGAGACATTTCCTGCATTTACTTCAATTCCATTGATTTCTTCTCCTCTGGGAATAGTTAAATACTGTTTTCTATACCCTACTATGGTAAAAGTCATTGAGGAAATAAAAAAGGATGAAAAATCAAATATCCTGCTTATCCTATCTAAATTTGCCATAAAACACTTCACAAAGTCATTTAAAAATTATAAATAAAAGAGGATAATTCAACTTTCTTGAAAATCACCATCCCTCTCTTCAAATAGTCAGTCAGCATCAGCTGGTCTCCAGAAAATAATGTCTTATCCATGTCCAGGATCTATTTTTCAGATCACTTGGCTGAGTTAGCTTGTTTCCTCACATCCCTCCTACTCATCCATCTCTGACTCAGACATAAAACACAATAGATGAAAGCAACATTTCCTCAAGCTTCAGACAATGCAGGAAAGGGAACTTGTGACTGCCACCCATTTGCTCAAGTCATGCAGCAGCTTCAGTACCTGGTTCGTGAATGTGTAAGATCTACAGATGATAGAAAATGTTGATCCCCGAGCAGCCCAGGAGCTCCAGACATTGCCCTGAGAAAGGAATAATGGTCTGATCTGCACTGCATGGAGGTGCATCAAGGTACCCACACTGAGCACGACCCAGCCAGGGCCCCACCCCTGCTGCCCCCTTGCTCTGAGACAAGGAGCTGTCCCAATGTTGGAATGTGTGAAACAGAAACCTCTCTGAATTCTTCAGAGAGATCAGAGTGCAGGAATTGAATTAAAACCTTTGGATGGATTGAAGGGTATTAAGCCATTCATACATGAAATAGAGGTGTAAGTTTAAGTTTTAGGTATGTAAGTAAGTTTAAGTAAGAATATGTTTTAAGAGCCTTAAAATGTAAAAACCCTAGACATCAGTGTAAAAAACAAGTCTTAAAAAAAAGTTTCAGTGAGAACTCAAAAACATAGTCCTAGATATCAGTGTAGAAAACAAGTGTCAAAAACAAGTCTCAGAGCTTCAAAACATAGTTTTAGATATAATAAAAATATAGTAAGAATATTGTTTGCATTTTTCAGATAGAACAGATTTTCATATGCGTAGATTATCCGTAAACTTTTGCACTAAGAAACTGGAATTCTAGTAGGTTAAGAAGAAATTCTTCAAATTTGTGTTTTTAGCTGTCCTAGGTTGCAATGTAAGGATGTGCCCAGGAGTATGTACTCTATCACCATCTTCATGAACGGTTGAAACCAGGTGGGGCAGTGATCCTTATCTCTGCTAATGGGCCAGCTGTTAAAACCAGGTGGGGCAGTATCCTTTATCTTTTCCACAATCCATCCTTCCTCCAGGAGATATCTCCTGCTAATGGCCCATTGAGTCCCAGTGCATGACTGACAAAATTACATCCTCCTAGGGGGAGGAGCAAAACATTTCCTACCTAGACAACATCTGACATTTGGAACACCAAAGCAGCCCTTACCCACTGGTTTCCAGAGGACAAGAGCTACCTATGGGATCACTAGTTCAGCAAGAGCACTTCACCTGGACTGCTACCATCACCCTAACTAGCAGAGTGTCAGGTTGTATTCTGACTCTGTCAGTAGTTTTCTCTTGTACTACTGCGTGTGTTTTATTTTTCTTTTTTTTTTCCTATTAAGTTGTATTTCTGACTTGGAGTGTCTCACTGGTTTTGCTTTCAAACCAGTATATTAGCTTATTGGATAATCTGTAAATAAGAATCCATGTGTTGGGGTGAGAGCTCTCTCTCACTCTCTCTTCTTGTCTCCTCTCACCACCCTCATCATCGCCCAGAAGAAGACAGGAGCTGTGGCTGTAACTTCACCCCTCCCAGGGCCTTGCACCAGGAGCTGCTTCTGCTTCTAATCAGGACTTTACTCTATTTGGGACTCTGCTGAAAGCTTTTAGCACAGACTTTAATGCTTGAGACTTTATGCCTTTTGAGACTAATGTGCCTTTACAATAAACAACTTTATAGTAATGAACAACTGCTCAGCTCTTTTAAAGAGAAATCCTGACATCCTGGGATCCCTGCACCAGGCAGGGACAGCAGCACACAGCCAGGGCCAGTTTCGTACTCATCTGAATCAATCACACAGGTCTAGAGTCAGTGAACATCTAACCCTAATGCTGGATAGAGCAGCCCAGGATTCCAGAGGAGATCGTGCCAGGACTGCACTCACCAAGGCAGAGGCAGTAAAGGCCTGTAAAGGCTGTAAAGGCCTTTTACATTTGCTGCCCTGAAGTGAATTAGAGTGGACTTTTCTTCTTAAACCTAAAGGTCAGACTGCCAAAAATCTTTATCCAGACACTGTGTTTAGAGCTTCTAGGTTCTAGGTTACCTAAACTCCAAATTTATTCCACTGGCTTCCCTATGTGAATGCATATGTTTAATACACATATTAAATTTTAAATAGATTGCTTTTAACTAATCACATCAAGTGGATTTTGTGCAATGTAAATATTAACTTTGTTCCTTTATCACTCTTTCAATTACACAGAAAATTTCAGAGAAATAAAATTACAGCAGGCCAAATATTAAAAGGTGGGGAGGGAAAAGAATGAGAAACTAAGCTTCAAAGGGAATTCTACACTTTGATTTCAGTTTGCATATTCCAAATGCTCACATTTTGCTACACAGATGTCAAACCAGAAGGCAGGTAATAAAGCAGGTTTCTTTAAGATTTTTTAAAAATCACATTTAAATGATCAAATTAAACCATATTCCAAGCATTTCAGAAATAACTGACATATTATTAGTTCATCCCTAAACGTTATTGAACCATCTCTTTCAATTGTAGCAGGGATCTGTCAGCTATGCAGGTCCTTGCCAGAAATAAAGAAAGGATGGCACCATACCCCACCTGCTGATGAGTCCAATCTAAGGGAAGACAAAACACTGATTTTATTTACCTCTGTTCCAATTACTGTCAGGCGATACAAACAGTCATCATGACACACAGCCAGGTTTATTCATGTGCCCAGCAAGCCAGGCCAGGCATAATAAAGAGATTACACACTCCCTTTGGAATACAGGCAACTTGGAATGGTTTTTATTGAAACTTAAGCATGGGAAATATTGGGTAGTGGATTTAGGTGTGACACAATCAGAAATATGTTTGGCTCGAAAACACAACACATGGCATCCTCAGAGAATGAGGGTGACTATTATTACAGCACAACAGGCCTGCCTTTCTCTCCTTGCCAAAAGAAAAGCTTGGAATAGCACCGAGCACATGGCACTTTAAACTTAGAGGAGAGAGACTGGAAAGAGCTTTACAGAGTAGGAAGGGAAAAAGAAATTTAAAGTACCGTAAATTATCTGTGCCCTTGACAGACAGCTCCTCATAAACCACCACAAGTCCCTGTACTAGAGTCACTCTGGAAGAGAAAAGACTCTTAACATCAAGAAATGGAACAGAAGGGGCAACAGTAGGGAACTACTGCCTGATTCCTGGGTTTCTCCTGCTCTCACTGGCATTAACATCTCTATGAGGCAGAGGCCAGGGGATCCCACTCTGGACAACGAGGTTGTGGATGTGCTGAGGGCACATGCTTCACACTAGCAAGTTCTGCTTCACCCTTTCCCTCCACTACTCCATTTCTTTCCAGCTACATACCTTGGATTGGACCCTCAGCCTCCCCTGAGCTTGCACAGGTGACACACCACATGGCCCTGATTCACAGGTAAAATGCCAAGGCACAGCCTCTCTAGTAACTAAGGATAAACAACTCTCATTTGCTGTCTCAGGCTTTCACTTTTCAATGGGCAGCCATCTCAGAGTTGCAATTGACACTAATCTAACAATTTTCTTCCATAGAATTCTTCTTGTTTGTTAGAAAATACTTACAGGTGCACCAAAGATGTTACTGCTGCTGTGTGAGAAAATGTCAGTTTAAGAAGATACCTGCAAAATAAAAGCATTTGAGTTTTTCTGGGCCAAGGTCAAGCTCAAGCCTGTTTTGACATGATGGTAATTGATGCAGGAACAAACATGGACAGGAGGGTCTCAGTCACTAAAGGAAAGAAATGGATTTCTGCTTGATGAGATGCTGACTGAAGAACCTTCACTGGAACATCACGTGGCACAGGAGGATAAGGTGCCTAGAAATCAGGGTCCAATGAAAAGGATAAAAGAATGCCAGAATACAGACAACTGCTGCTCCCATTCCACACAACATTCCTATCTTGTGCTGCCTGTACATTCCTCAATAACATAAGTCTGTTTGTTCTTTTTATTTGCAACCTCTGCACTGAGTCTGTGGATCAAGGTGTGCAACAACAACCTTTTTACAGTCAGCAGCTGAACCACAACTTTACTCCAAATAAATCCAAAACAAGACAGGTGCAGTGTCCAGACAGACCCAGTCCAGGAAATAAATATTCCAGTAAGGCAACAGGATCAGGCTTCAAGAAAGATGCAGCTGTAACATAACATAAATCAGTGGGAATTGTACGGTGATTTTCTCACCCCAACCTGAGGGTGTTAAGCCTGAACTATGGACTCAGACCACTCAAGGAATCGGACACCTTTTTATCAGCCATGGTTAAATGAAGAGCAGTGTTTTCATCTGCAGATTGAGCTGAGAGGCAGGGTGAGGCTTACAGCAAGGCTTGGAGCTCTGTGACTACAGGAATATCTTTTCTCCTAATACACACATCTGCAGTCCTACAAAGATGGCAAATTATTGCAACAACTCCAGATATATGAACACCAAAGCAGCTCTTTGCTGTGCTTCTCAGCTTGCTCCAGCAGTCAGGATGTGAGATGGTCTGAGCTGTGCAATATGTCTGCTACAATAACTGGGACACTATAATGATTTCAAAATTTAAAGCCTGTTTAAGACAGAATGGAAAGAAATTACAGCAGACATTAAAAACAGGAAAAGGGTTGAAAGGTTGAATATTTTTAAAATGTAGATGAAGGCTTTGTTGATAAGTCCAAATTTGCTGTCCAGGACACTCTTGCCCCATTTGGCCAGCTGAGACCTTAAATTGCCAACAGGCCCAGTTTCTTGAAGGTATGCCCAAAATCATAGAACCCAAGACCTTGAACATGGCACCAGCTATGCAGTCAGTCATTCACCTGTTCAGTTCACCTCCTTTTTCTCAAATCCTCTTCTCTGACTGGGAAGATGGAGTAGACCATAATCTCCTGACCCTCTGAACGTTGTTCCAAGGGATGTAAGGTTCCTCTTGATATTTCTGATCACCTCTCTGCAGTGTCAATCACCCCTAACCAGAAGAGTAGGAACAGATGATAGTCCACAGGCCTGACCATCCTCAGCAGCCTCTTGTGAATCCTGGATGCAAGCTCCCAGCAGGCAGACTTCTCCAGAGAAGTCTGGATGACAGATGGGGTCCCTCAATAAGAAGTCTCCAATTCCTCCCCCCGGTTCTGGGAGCAGAAGTTCTAGTGGGGGGAGATGATCAGATCCATTTTGCATGGCTGGCCTTTCCTGGGATTTGCCTCTTTCCTCCCTCCCTCCTCATTCTCCAGCCCTAGGACATTGCATCTGTCACCTAAGGGCATTCCAGGGGGAAGAAGAAGGTTCCTCCTCCTGCCCCAAGCAGAGGTGAGAATCCAATCTCCTTTGTCTTGAGGCAAAGTTGAGTCACCCAGTCCAGGGCTGGAAGCAAACTCACCTTCCCCTTGCAAAGACTGGAGGCAAGGCTCGTGCTCAGCCTGTGACAGCAGCACACGACACTGTGTGTCCTTCTGTCACACAGGTCCCCAGATACTGCTGCTGGTTTTGCTCTCTTTCCACATGGCTGCTTGCTTGGAGTCCATCCAGCTGGGCACCCACAACACCCACTCTACCTTCAGACCCCCGAGGGGTTTGTCTGTCACGTTCTGGAGTGCCATGGAATTTTGGCTGGGCAAGTTTTCCAGCTCTTGGGAGGCCATTCTGGGTGGAGAATGTTCTATTGGACTCTGTGATCCTCCTTGCAGAATGTGCCAGGCTCAGTGAGTATCACTGGATCATTTAATTCAAAAATGTCCTCCAAGGTGGAATTAAGCATCATCAAGGTTTTTATTTTATCAGTCATTGTATTTGACCACAGTCCTAGGCAAGTTGCGAGATCTTTGGGCTTCAGCTTTGTGCTCTCCAAAACAAATTAAAAAAAAATAAAAATACACCATTAACACCAGCTCCAGCCAAGAGAGAACAGAACTCAGAGTTCCCTGGGCTCTTGCCCTGGGCATTTCTGTTTTGGCTGGAGAGTATTTACACTTCTCAAATGTGCATTGGAACCAAGCTGTGAAACAATCTGAAAAATCTGGTAGGCTCAAAACCTCTAAGTTTGTAAAAGCATGAATTTCACTCTAATTCCTGATTCTTGAGAATTATCTTTCCAACCTGCAAAGTAATGACTGCTCCTGATTACATTTCAATCTAATAAAAACCCTGCAGAATACCCACACACACTTGGAACAGAAAAAGGAAATGCAGTTATCTGAAATTCTCCATTCATTCGGAGAACAATGCTGCTGAAACCTGGGCCTAAATGTCTCTCACCAGTGCTCACAAGCTGGTGTTGTAATTGATGCCAAAAATTCAGCAGCTTTATCATATGCATCTTTTCCTACTGACAAAGTATTCCATGGAGCTGTATTTCAATTCTGATTCCATATGTCACTTCCATTTCTGATCAGAGCTTGAACATAAAAACATTATAGCCCACCTCAGTGGACTAATAAAAAAGGATCATTTCTTTTTACATATCAACATTTATTAGCCTCAATCACTTCAGAAATATAATCATTATAGTCCCTTTTACTGAGAACAGCTCCCCACACACACTCATCCTGGGGGCTCCTCTGTACAGACGTTCTTTTTCCTTTTGGTTTCTGAGGGTGCCATGTTATTGCACAGCAAAATCAGCCATCATGCAGTATCAGGAGAAAAAGTAAATTTAAAAAAAAGACTGGAGGTTTTTCCTATTCCCCATTACCCTTCTTTTAAAAATGTTACTGTTATTTCCTTCCTTCTTTCCAAAATAAAAAGTCAAAGGCAGGAAAGGTTTCAAGGCAGAAGGAATGGTTGGGCTGACCATGCTGAGCTCTGCATTTCTCACACCTTTTGGTTTCAGGAGGGAGTGATGAGTTTAACCAGAGCACAGCTCCCAGCTGGCTCAGCACGTTCCAGATGCAAACAAGGGCCTGGCTGGAAAACATCAGTACTTAGGTTAATCTTGGTTTTCAGAATCACTGACCATATCTCTTTGGTTCATAGTCTTCCAAAATGCTCCCAAAGAAATTGATTGATCCTTCCTACTGAAAACCCAAGACAGACAGGATGCTTTTTTCAAGAAGACTTTTAAAATCCCATCAGTATTAGAATAAAACCAGGGGGGAAAGGGCATTTATTGATTTACGCATTCAAATAACATATGCTTTTTGTGCATGTGTAGTCTCCCTCAAGTAAAAATTGGACTACTAAAGACAATCTACTATTGACCCTATAATATTATCCACCAGTTCTCCTTCCCTCCTTTTTTTTCTTTTTTTTTTTTTTTTTTTTTTTTTTTTTTTGACAGCCACAAAAATGAGATATAACAATTTTAATTAGTGTAGAATGAGGTAAAAATCATTCCCTGGACTGAAACACGTGGTGCAAACAATAACTGAGCTCCTTGTTAACTACAGGTAGTTTAAGTCCAACCTGGAACCTGGGTGTGCCTGGATACAGAGCTGAAAAGTGAACACCTGCATGGTTTCTGCAACATGTAAAACTTTAAACTGAAAATCTTCACTTTACTATAGACCGATGTTACTGCTTCCATTAAAACATTTTTGTTTTCACTCAAAATTCATGTCCTTGTAATTCAAACCATCTCAGCTCAAAACAATCTTATCTCAGCAGAGACTGATCCAAGTATTACATGAATCAGAATAGAAACAAAACACAGTTTCCATTTTCCAAGGGTAACTTTCCAACTTTATGAGTCAAAGCAAAAATGTTTAAGAATCACATTTAAACTATATCTAAATTTCCCTGCAGACCAAAGCTAACTTAACTGCATAGTTCTGCTTTACACATTGCTGCAATCTCTGAAATTCTCTAATATTCTGCAGGAAGTATTTACTAAGTGCATCATCCTATTACCTATGAATCTGGAATAAAGAGGACTGGAATAACCTCTATGTCCTATATACACGACTCAGAAAACAATTTCATTCATCTAGGATTGGGTTCAAGGTTTTTTGTTAGAGTAGTATGGTTTTGTTGCAGTTTGATGGTTTTGGGGTTTTTTTGGTTTTTTTTAATACAGGCTCAGCAAGATTTTGAGAATTTGAGGTTAAGGCAGATCAAGGAGTATGAATCAACTGATAACCAGCTGCCAGCTGAAACAGCAGAAAGTGGATAAATCACTCATCAATGGTGCTACAGGCATAGCTCTACCTCAGCACCAGGCTGCCCTAGGAAACCAGGAATGCCCAGACCTTCACTGGGTCACCAACCCAGAGTGGGCTCCCAGCCCTGGTTCCAAGGAGCAGCCCCACAATCACCTTACTCTGCACAGTTTTGTCCATGCTGGAGTCACAAACTCCAGCAGCTCTGACTCACAGAAGGCACAACATGGAGCCCTGCCCTGCCACCAGGATGAAGTTCACACTGGCAGTTCACACACTTTACATGTCACAGGTTCCATCCAACCTAATTCACACTGCCTATATTCAGCAAAAGATGCAGCACAACTACTCCAACACAGAGCAGATACTCAGCAACATAAGCATCAGGAACAGATTTTGGCAGCAACCTTGCCAATGTCCTGTCACCTCTTTGCCAAGTGCCCTCCTGCAGGAGCTCCTGTGGTGCCACCCGTGTGCCAGCAGCTCCTGTCTCTGGTCTCCATGGCTCAGCCAAGCAGAGCAGCATTTTGTTTCTCCTGCAGCCCTGGCACTGTGGGCACACAGCAGATGCTCCCACATCACATCCGCACGAGCCAGCACAGGAATGGTGCTGCTGCCCCAGCTGTGTGCAACGCCCTGTAATGTGCCTGCAGAAAAGGGACTACAATGAAATTATGTTTGCTTTGCCTGGAAGGTTCATGAACAGGCCTGTGACCACAATGCAATTTAAAACATCCACAAAGTAATGCCCTTTGCCTGGTGACTCCTGGTCGTCCCTTGGGACCAATGGCCTAAGGAAAGAAAGGCACTGACGAACTCCCTCCCTGCCCCAGTGCCACTCTCTTGAATTAGTGAAGTGTTTCTGGTAGCTTAAATGGTGGAGACTCAAAGAAGTAACTCCCCTTCTGAAACCACTTTAAGGATGGCTGGCACAATGCAACATAAAGAGACTAAAAGAAACTGAAATCTGAGGTTATTTATATATGTATGCATCTATAATTCTCAGATGTGTACCCTCTTTCCAGATTAGTTTAAGTTTGGCTCGAATTTACAGAGATTGTTTCTATTCAGAACAGTATTTGAACTCATAGCTCTACACTTCAGCAAAAGTCCCTGATGAGTTTAAAAATAAAAATACTAAATGAAATTTAAAGTCCATCTTTAACCAGCAAGAAGAAAATGCTGGAACCTCCTCTTCAACAAAGGAAAGAAAGGAAACATGAAAAAAGAATGAAAATAAGTCAGTACCATCCATTTCCATTTTTCTGTGAACAACGCTTCCTACAGTTTCTGCTGGCAGGGAGAGCTGATCTCTGTGGGCTCTGCAGTCCCCAAGAATATCTCACCAAATTCAGCCACTCTGGGGCAGCAGCAGGGCTGTGACATGCAAGTTTGCTCCCTGCTAAACTGTGCCAACGAATTGCTCATTTCTGACAGATGTTTCTGTTTAGAGCCACGAGGAGCCGTATGGATCATTCCACCTCAGCGGTCTCAAGAGCCAGCCCAGGAACTCCAAGAGCCAGAAATTTGCCAGGAACAAATGAAAAACCTAATTAGATGAACAGACAAAACTTGGATCAAGATGAGAGGATCTGACATGACAATGGGATTAGACTATTTACAAGACATAACAAGGTTTGGCTATTTATCATCTCACAACCAATTTTTGCAGTACAAGAAGCAGTGACAAATCAGCATGAAAAATGCAGATATGAGAATATCCTTGTTTCAGTGTGTGTTCCCTACTGATGCCAAGCTCCCCAGAATCACAGTCTATTCTTTGAGAAAAACCACTGCAATAGCAAAAGGAAGCAAGAACTCCAGGCGTAGTAATGGAAATAAAAATAACAAAATCCTTATAGCAAGGTGCTGGTACTTTCAGGCATACCAAAAGGCTAAAAAGTAAATAAATCATTGCAAAAAACACAGTTTGGAGCTATGTGGAAAAAACAATGCAGATAAACAGCTGGATAGACTTTGCAATGACAGTATCATTTTTGTCTTCTCCACCTTGTCATTTTCTGACTCAAGAAGCCCAAGAGAATGGAATATAAGGGTATTTACAATTTATTACTAACACATGAAGTACAAAAGTACTTAGAAAATTAGGCTGAAAACCAAACCTTTTGTTGCTCGCCTCCTTTGACAGATTGCCTGTGGGACTGAAGAGGGGTGACCGAGATAAAGGAATCTCAAGTTTATGTCAAACCAGAAGACAGCAATGACAACAGAGTTCAACAACACACTCTGTTTGGATGAACTCAGTTCCATTCCCTAGCAGCTGGTAGCCTCCACACAGCTCCCAAGGGATGCATTTCTTCCACTACTGACAGGCTACAAGGGGTTTAGGTGGGATTTAGGCCAATGAAAAACTGAGCCTGGACCTCAACATTCCTCTTGTTCTGTTTCTGTTCCAATTCTCCACACACCTTCACCTTCTGCTCCACATCTGGGAAGCCAGGGTTGGAAACACTGTGCAAAGAGGTCTTTGTGCGTGGCTTTCCTTCTTACTGCCTCTTGTGCCACAGACACAGCCACCTGAGTCTGCCTGGACAAAGCTCATTTTCCCAAACATTTTTCCTTGCCCATCTCCTTGCTCTCTGGAGCGAAGACACAGGCTTCACACACAGCCATGCAATCTGGTCCCATCCCAGTGTTAACTCAATGCAGCTCTAATAATCACCAGTTATTTCTCCTCCTAGCATCAGCCATGAAGGCCTGCTCAGATAAACAACTTGGTTTTAAAGAATAGAAAATAATTGACAGGCACTGTAGAAGAATTTTACATTTGACATGTGGAGCTATACCTCTGCAGCACCAGCAAGGATAAAAAAAAACACCTCACCTGTGACTCCTCACACTCTGCCTACTAGGTGTGCTTTATTTTCTATTTTAATTGCAAACTGAAGTTTAGAGCAGTTTTTAGATCAAAATGCAGACAACATCTGGTACAGAGGAAGTCAGTTCACTTATGGAGATGCCACTCAATATCAGTAAGTTAAAATCCCTCACCAGCACAAGGTAGCCCACATATGGGGGCTCTCTCACTCCCAGGCTGGGCTGCACATCCCAGCAGGGCTTCCCAAAGCCTGTACAGACAATCCTGGAGCAGGCAGGAATCTCAGCACACTTGTCATTCTCTGACTCAAGAAGCCTGAGAGATTACAAGGGTATTTGCAGTTTATCACTAACAGAACTGCAACACAAAGCAAAGTAATGAAGTAGTAATAGAGAATAAAATATAAACATTTCTCCATTACAAACAGGTCCTACATGGAAGCACCTATAATAGGAAGAGAAAAGCTTTCACAGCAGAAGGAGCTCCAACCTTGACCATCTGAATTTAAAAGCTTATTTCAGTGCAATAGAACAACAGCTGATGTCAGTGATGTGGAGGAGTGCCCCAGCCCAAGATGTATATGTCTAGCAGGATGGCCATTTATATTTTAGCACAACAGCCAGGCAGAGGAGGGTTGGGCTGCAGCTTATACAAGTGGAACAGCAATGAAAGAGAGAAAAAAGCTCAGGTTTTCCCCTCAGACTTCTTAATCACATCCTAAACTTGAAATTAGTGTAGTGTATTTAAAGGACTTACTATGACTTACATCAGTGTTGGTCAGTGCCGAGAGCAATAAAAGCATAGACTGCAGCAGCAACACTTATTCCTAAATACGTTGCTTAATCCTTTCCTACGTTTCAAAAATAATTGCTCTTTGTCAAATTAAGTATGGCTTTTTGATACAATTAGCTTTTTACCTGGGACTCTGGTAGTCCTGATATGAAAGGAATCTAGATACACATCAGTTCTGGTTTAAGTTCTGCATTTAAGAAATAGATAAAAAAATAAATCCTTCTCTCAAGCTCATCTTCCAGTAAATCCTATTAACAAGAGATATTCTGAGATAATTCCAACAAGGCATGCGCATCCCTCCTTTCCTCAATGACTTTTGATATTGCACATCATCATAACAATGGAGTAGCCGGTGCTAGCACCTATAAATGCCCTACTTCTACAATATTTCTATTGCTCTTCACTAAATACTTCATTTTCTTCCTGTATTTTTTTTTCCTAGTAGTGAATACACACATAAATGAAATGGAGAGAAGATGGACACTATAAGAGAGGAACAACATTTAAACAATAATAAGTTTTCTAAAAAAACACATGCTCTCCAAGCCCATAGCAACAGCAACATTTGAACAGGACAACAGAAAAGCAAGGAGTTCTGTGAACAGCCAAGCCATGGGAAAACAGGGTTTCCTGTGCAGTAAGGTCCAGTATTCCTTGTCAGTGCATTAGAAAGAAAATCTTTTCTCCCCTGTCTGGCTGCAGGAACCTGGTAGTTTTGAGTCCATTCCTGCCCCATTACATTTAGGGAAAGTTGGCCCATGTGGACTAAAGTTGCCAGAGGGCAGGAAGAGCAGAGAGACACCTACCTATAGTCACACACCAAGCATTGGCACAGCATCCTCACCTCCTCAGCTCACCCAACAGGAAATCCTGGCAGAGGGAACTGAGTCCAGGATGGCCTAGATGGCATTTTTCAGACATGTGTGGGCCATGTACATGGTTCTGTACAGAAGGGTCACACTGAACTCTCAGGTGTTGCATACACATGGTACTGAGTGCTGAGTCCAGGACCCTCACCAACCACCACAGACACAGGGTCCAAATCAGATCCCCTACAGTTCAGAACTTTCAGATACCTCCAGTGTTAGGAAGTCTGGAATCCCATCTCACAGCCACTGTAGGAAAGTGTCTTGGGTTGCAAAGCAGGATGTACCCAGCAGTCTGTATTCTATCATCATCTGTTAAACCAGCTGGGGCAGTGGTTTTTATCTTTTCCACAAACCATCCTTCCTCCAGGAGATATCTCCTGTTAATGGGCCATTGAGTCGCAGTGTGTGACTGATAAAATTACATCATCCAATTGGCAGATGTCCCACCCAGGAGGAGAAGCCAAGAATTTTCTATCTAGATAAAATCTGAGATTTGGAACATCAGAGCAGCCTTTTTCCACTGGATTACAGAGGAAAACCAGGCTCATCTTCATCACCACTGGACTTTCAGAGGAAAACTGCACCTTCTACAGGAGCACTGCTTCAACAGAACCACATCTGTCACTGCAGGACTGCAGCCACCATCTCATGCTACCAACACCCTGTCTGATAGATTTCACTCTGTCAGTGTTTTGGGTTTTGTATTACTGTATTTTTATTTCAATTTTCCTAGTGAAGAACTATTATTCATATTCCCATATCTTTGCCTAAGAGCTCCTTAATTTCAAAATTATAATAATTTAGAGAGGTGGGGTTTACATTTTCCATTTCAAGAGAGGTTCTGCCTTCCTTAGCAGACCCCTATCTTTCAAACCAAGACAGAAGGGTAACACAAACCATTAGTATCTGTAAAATACTCGTCCCATTCAAACATAAGCAGCTGCAGTGGTAAACAACATTAAGCTACACTAATACGTGTGGCAACATCAACACAGCTAAAACACATCAATTACATCCTGGTGCCAAAGCTCTGAACTTTAATTTCTTTCAGACTATGACAAGCATCTTGCACCAATGCAGTTTTGGGGCTGCAGGTCCTGTTTCTCTGTACCTGCCCTCTGTGCTGTGAGGAATGCCACCCATTGACATCTTAGCTGCTTCTGATGCTTAGCACACAAATGTCTTCATCATAAAAAATAAAGAAGTCTTTGTATAGTCATTGTAACTCATGAGAGTAAAACCTGCTAAGAAAGGCTTCTCCAGTTAACAGTTTAAATGTGACAATTTTAGCAGCCACATATGTACCTAGTATAGTTCAATTTCCCCCATAGATGTTTTTCTGATCCTAGGTAGGCAAAGCACTCATTTGTCCTAATTCAGAACCAGTGCAAGCTAGTCTCCTTCAATCTCAATTAGCCAGTAGGAAATTTATTTAGAAAGCTGACAGGAACTATTTGGGGGATTAATGATCACTGATTTATGAATATTGAGTAGCATTTCAATAATCCAAGCAGAGTGATCACTTGTAGATGAAGCCAGTTCTCCCAACCATTATAGTCTGTAGCAATCACTCAAAGGCAGTTAAATGATTCTGATTTATGACCTTAACCTACAGGGCCCAGTACATTTGCTCTATCAGTGTGTAAATTCTAAAAACGCAATTCCCTGCACCTCTAGAGAGCCAATTTAAGTCAACATTATGCATGAGCTGAGCATGCTTGAATTCTCAGATCTCTTATTTCACTCATTAAATTTGCACTGAACATCTTGCAGTTAAAATTTCATATAGATTTTTTTTCTTATGATTGACATTTGGCCTTGGCAAAATGAGTTTAAATTTTGTTTCTTTAAAGATTTAGAAGGAGATAGATTGATCTAGACATTGTTTTCTGCAAGATTATGATGATGGAGCACTAAAGCTTTTATTAGCATTTTGAAAAGCCCCCCTTTTTGCTGGAAGACTGTCTACCATGGGTAAAAAAGTGAAAGCAATTCAGTAACCACAGCCAAAGCCACAGCTAATACAGCAGCCTCAAACATGTTGCTACAATCCATGTGACCCTTTCCTGTTTTTAGGCCAACATCTTTAACTGGGGTGGAACAAATTGGGCCTTCCAGTACAAACCAATATGTGCTCATCTGCAATGGATGAACAGCAGTTCTAGTATGTAATTTTGAAAATAAGCCCAGGACAACTGGAAAGAGCAGAGAAGTATCAAAGTGTATTCAAGTCCTGATCTAAAATTAACAGCTTGGATTGACCCAATGCTCAGTTTGTGGTGCTAAAATCTGTCAGCTCATTTTGTCTCATGTTCTGTCCCTCAGGCAAGGAGTTCAAAACCACTTGGACCCTTCTGTAATCCCAGTACACCTGCAGGAGACAGACCATGCAGCAAGGAGTTCACAGTGAAGGGAAAACACCATGGCTGAGGGGAGAAGAATCATTTGTGCCTCAATACACCAATGGCTTGCAAGGACTGCACTGCTAAAGGCCCATGGACAGACTGTACTACACAGGGCAGCTCCAGGAAATACAAGATCTTTTTGCAGAAAAGCAGCTCCCAGCACAGTGACATATCAATTTGCTGTAAGACTTGGATTATTAGGGTCATGCCAATAATAAATAGCCATGCATTTTCTACCTTATGAAGCAAATCAAGAGGAAAATGTTTCAAAAACCTGAGGAGTTGACTAATTCTCCTACATAGGAGAAATATGAATACACTTTTACAACAACCATTTAGATCCATTGGTCATATGTTATCTTTAATTATATTTAATTAAAGTGGAATTAAAGATAACACTTTAGCTGCTCTTTCCCAACCTGCTGGCCAGATTATTAACGTGTCAGTGCAGATACTTACACGCACAGAGATGGAACAGGACCCATGATCACATGCTGAATATACAAGTGGTAAGAGAAGGCACACATCACAGGAGTTGCAGATTGGAATCCAAGCATAAGGAAGAGTGCTTAAAGCCTACACATCGACCACTTCCAGTTTAACCAGTCTCCATTCCATCCAGATATGCACAGTATTTGCCTATCAGCAAATTATAAACAAAGGAAATAAGCAAGAATTTGTGTCACTAGGGGAAGAGATCAATGGTGTACCCATACTGCCTTATATAGCTAAAGGAAAAATCCAGTGTACTAGCTGTGGAGAATATCAATCTTGCAGCAATACCCATGGTATATTTTATTGCACAATAGTAAAGTCTTTACAATCACATCATAATTACACTAACACACTGGTATTTTAATATCATCTCTCTGAAATGAAATTTTGTTTCCATGTCCAGTCAATAATTCTGTCTCATCTATGATGAATAGAGCTGGTGAATAATTGTTATGAATAATTTATTCACTGCACTTCACCTTTCATCTCTCTTTGAATATTTTGTGAAATTCTGCAGGTATACATTACACAAAACTATTCACCAATAACTCATGCTTGCAGACCATGTGTTGACAGTTCACTGAAAATATTTAAAGTGATTTGCCACTTGGTTACATTTATGAGGTGTTGTAGGTACTCCATCACTAGTTGGGCTCAGTTCAACCCAGTTGCATTCCCAGCTGTTCAGACAGCTACAATTCAAGTTCAGACTCAGATATTTAAGCTTGCAATGTACATTATGTTTACAGTAATTTCACAACTATAAGGCACACCGGATCATAGGGCGCACTTCCGGGTTGTTGGCAAATTCCTGAACTTTGTCCACATATAAGACGCACCAGACTATAAGACGCACCTTTTTTTGCAGCGAGGATCCGCGCACAACAAAGTAACGATTTAGTAACGGAATGGCGCGATCGCGGGGTTTACTGGCAGGTGCTCAATTTGCAAACATTTTTCACAGATTGGCACAGCCTTTAAACACAGCCCCAGGCGCCCTCCCTGTGCTGCAGGCCTGGCACTTTCTCCCACCCCCAGCGCCAGCTGCCGCGGCTCGGCTCGGCTCAGCTCGCAGCAGTCCTGCTGCAGTGAGGCTCGGTTCGGCTTGCAGCAGCGCTGCCGCGGTGAGGCTCGGCGAGGCTCGTGGCAGCCCTGCCTCAGCTTGGCACAGCTCGCACTTCTGGGTTGGCAAATTTCCAAACTTTGTCCACATATAAGGTGCAATGGATTATAAAGCGCACTTCTGGGTTTCGATCAAAATTTTAGTCAGCAGGGTGAGCCTCATAGTCATGAAATTACTGTAATTTCTCCCACTTCAGTCCTTCAATTGGAGTGACAATGACACCACCAAACCATGACCCAGTGGAAGACCATTCAGAGTAACTCACCTGTACTAGAATTAGGTAGGCAAGTGTCTGGCAACAGTCCATAGCATAAGAAGAGAAGAGGTACCAGAAGGAAAGGCAGGCCTGGAGTGAAAATGGAGAATTCAGGATCTCAGGACCCTTGTGTGTTGAAATATTACGGGTTCTGACTCTTCAGTACCACACAAACTGAGAACACTCACACCATTTGAGCTCCATCTGACTGCTGCCTTGGAGCCACCAGCTGGAAACAGCTGAAGTCCCCATGCCCACCAAGAGTGTGAGAGACTTGGTGGGCAGGTCCCTGAGCTCCACAGCCCCTGGATTAGCAACCATGGGGCTACAGAACAGCAGATGCTCTTCAGTAGTGATTGATGAGACCCTCCCTACGAGGGAAAGAGCACAGATGGACACAGCACACCCTCAGAGACAGCCTGGATAATAGTCCAAAACTGGGGTGCAGGAGGAAGTTTTTATGATTTGGAGGGGGAAGGCTTTTTTGGTTTATTTCTTTAATTCTACCACTTCCATTTGCTAATACATGGCTTTAGATACTTCATAGCTAATGTAATTTGACCAAAAAAAAAAGTTGCATGAAGTTAAATTAAAAATACAGACTATGAATAAAGAATTTAATAAATGTTTAGTCTGACCACCAAAGTATGGTTATATAGAACCCACAATTCATTTTATATTGCTGAGTTGCTGTAGAAATATCAGATAACTTCAGTGAACAACTGTTACAAAATTTACAGAGACTGAAGTCCTCAGAATGATGATGCTCTATTTCTTACCTGTATTATAAAAATAGCAAGATTAACAGAACTGTAAAGAATAATTCTTTAGCTTCACAGGCTTGTGTAATTATCTTAAAAATTAAAATGTCATCAATGATACAATATGGTCATAAGTAATTAACCACCTAATTAGAATCTAGAAATCAAAAGTAATTAATGTTCAGACAAAGTTGTCCTTCACAGCTGGATTTCAGTAGTCCATGAACCCAAGCAATACTGAAACTGGAAGAAATAAAGAGGCACTGAACACTTTTTATGGGAATGTGCAATATGAAGCAAAAAGGAACCACAGGCTATGACCCCCATGCTGATTAGTGTTCAGTTTAATCAATGCAGAGATGGCATCAGCAAGAAATGCCATGTGTCACTTTGCTGTGTTACAGTTGAGTCAGAAAAAGAGAGATGAGGAAGACTGGGAACACAAGAGTTCCTCCAGTACTGAAAAACTCTTTGCCTGTTTTGAACACATACAATTAAAGCCATACAGCACTAAAATGGTAGGGGGAGAAGAATGCTTGAAAAATTTCAAACATTAAGTTGAAGAAGTCATGTTTGTTCTGTTCTTACTCTGTATTTGGTGAGGAAAAGCAGGACCTCATTGCATGGCAAAGCATTCCCAGATTTAAAGACCACAAATTGAAATCCATCAGGGAGAAATTAAATCATGTTTAAGTCCTATCAGGCTTTCCAACAAAGCCCTAACTACTTAGAGTTGTCATTCCATAATCTCAGTCTAAAGAACTAACAGAAGAGTTGTTACTGCCAGTTTATGTGGATTCAGTGACAATGCTCTGCAGCAGGTTAAGATAAATTAATGTGAAAAAAAAACAAATGAAAAATGTATAGTAGCATGATCCTGAGTTCAGGCAATGGAGGGAGCTCCCAGATTTAAGTAAAAGTGCAAGAGAATTATTACTGTTCAAATTTACATAGGCCTTTCATTAAGACTTGTCATCATGAATTCTAAACCTTAGATTAACAGAAGAATTTTGTTTTAATACTCTGCACTTGACAAAGGCTGTATGTGTGCATATTGGATGGGAATCTCTGAACAATTGTGTCTACAGACAAAACAAGGCCCCAGTTTGTCTTACAAAGACCCTTAGGCATTTTTGTTCCAGTTCATCAAGTTCAGTACTTGCCTCCTAGTGAGCACACCTGAGCACTTAGTGGATACTGAGGTGTCACAGGCTTTCAAACGCCTGCACACAAGAGCTCCTGGAAAGATGACTTTCTGGGTTTTGCTAGAGGCCTCTCCTGATGGGCCATGCAGGGGTGGTGATGTGTTTTGACCTCCCAAATATGCAGAACTTTTCATAGAATTTTTGTCACTGACAACTTTTCCTTCAAATTCTCTCCTCTTAGGATGCACTGGCAGAAGACACACCTCTGGTTTTTACAGATGCTACATACTTATTTCATGTCAAGTTTTTCCAGCATACCAAACAGTCTCATAATCTCTTCTCCTCTCACCACCTGAAATAATGAGAGGCCTTCCTTCTTAATCATTGAGATTTTATAGCAATTCCTACAGAATTGTTTTAAGATTTCAATTCAAAGTAGAACTATCTGCTATAAATACTCAGAATGATCTTTTGTATCCACTGCAAGAAATCTGAAACTTTACATCCCAAAAAAACAAGGTTTTGTCTCTCCAAGTGTGTTCATTTGCAAACCATTTGGAGACAAGCAGAGAATATACCCTTAATTAATGCCATGATTATTCATCTCTGCTGATTTGCGGCCTTGCCTTTCCCACCACTCAGCCACCAGCCCTAGACATTGCTACCATGCTTTGGATGCACGATGAGGCACTACAGTGATGCAGATTTCTTCCAGTTAGTTCTGCATATTTCTCAAAACTGTCAGACTACTTTGCTAAATTTCTGTCTGCTCGTTTTTAATCACCACTCTAATTTCAATCTTCTCCACCTACTGTGGACAATAAATCAAAAATAGGAGCTGTACAATCAGGGGAAGTATTTATTATTATGGTTTTTTCTCATTTGAAATGCCCTTAGCTTGCCATGCTGACTGATGTTCTTTGGTCAGTAAATAATGCCACCTGCTGAGCCAAGTATGTGCTCAGAATGTACTCCTAGGTGATTCACAAAGACCATTATTTCCCCTTCCAGTTCCATGCTTTTCTTTTCCTTAAATTTTTCAGTGGCCTTGTCTCATTTCTAGGAACAGAGAATGCACAGACCACATGTGGATCTGTACAACCACTACTGCGTGAGCTAATTAATCCAGAATTTGTCCTCCTACCCAGCATGGAAAGTATAACCAAGTATTAAATTAGTTACACTCCACACAAATGGAAATCCAAAACTTGGTAAAACTCACTCTCTCTTCACACCTTCTTCTGCTGAACAATACCACACTCTTTCTGGGGCAGGAAAGAGGAACACAGTGCTTTGTAAGACCATGGTATGAAAGAGGGTAAGCCAGGTGATTGCGGATCATTTTTTTACCCCAGCATTATTTCACAGAACAAGAGTCACTGAGTTGGAAGGCACCTCTGGAGATCACTTAGTCCAATCCCCTGCTCAAAGCCCACAGCATGCTCAGCAATGTGTCTTGTTGGGTTTTGAGTATCTCCAAGGATGTCCCTATCAGACAACTTGTTCCTCCTGTGTTTGATCACCCTCTTACAGTAAAATAGCTTTTCCTTAGGATTAGACAGAATTTCCTGTATTTCTGTTTGTACCCACTGAAGACCTATTTTGTGTACCTTAATCAAACCTCTTTTTAAGTGACTTTTCTTTAAATTAAATATCCCAGGGGTCATTATCTAATGGAAGTAGTTCCATTAGGATTTATAAATCCACATCACACCAGCCAGCACAGATCAGTGATCAAACATATTGCACACCATGAAAAGCAGCAGCCCCGGGGAGTTTCTCTTGCCTCCTGGCGATCTTCAAGAGGCATTTGCTTCTAAAGACTTTTTGTCATTAGCTGCTTTTAAGTAGTCCAGATTAATGTTGTTCCTTAGTGAGGTCAGGGTCATTTATTATTTGCCATAACGGTCAAAAAGATGTTTAATTACATCACCTTCACATGAGCTGATGAAGAAAGAGGTGGATTACAAATGCTGCCTGTTTTCCAGTGCTGTTCTAGAAGCAGATTAGAAGTGCCAAGAAAACAAAGAATTACAGTGAAAGTGACCCTACAGATGTTAATAAACTCTTATCACATATTTTCACAAAAAACATGGTTTGTACTGATTTGACTGTTCTGCCATCACCAGGTGTAAGCACCATTGGAATGTTAATTCTGCAATTCTATGCTTACTAGGAACAGTGAGGATCAGAACTAACAGATTCTCTAAAGATTCTTGCAAAACTGTACTGCAAGTTCAGAAATGCAAATTCAACTGCTTATCACATATGCTAAGAAGTGTCAATTTAAAGTTATCAACTAGAAGAAAAGCATCCACTCTAGTTTCTTAGAATCACATGTAACAAACAAAAAACTCCCTAAGTACAATATATGTTTCACTTTACAAAGGGCAAGTCCTTCACATTCTTCAGTTTTCTCATTGTGTGGAATTTACTCCTATTTACTGTCCTATTTTCTTTTGTTATTATTAACTACCAAGGGCAAAACAGAAAAGAAGAAAATAATTCTGCATTAACTCTTCAGTTTTGTTAGGAAGAGACTCTCATGCCAAAAAGCCTTAGAAAAGAAGAAAAGAAATAGATCAGAGTCTAATAATAAATTCATATCCCCAAGTGAGACCAGCAAAATAATTTCTTATTATACATTAAATGTCATTGAGGTTCACCATGCTCATGAAGGCTATGAGCCACATGGATCCAAAGGACAAAAGGAACGAGGCCATGCATGCACAGATTTCCTCTCAAACATGCTCATCAGGCTTCCCTGGAAGGTCTCACATCTCCCCACTCCCTGCTAAGCTTTTCTTTTTCCCCATCTGCCTTTTCTCTATTAACTAATTTTTCTATCCTGAAGAAGATTCTAAGGCTGTTCTACTTTTACATAATAAAATAGAAATTGCACAGTGGTTTAAAACACAGTGCTAGCATAAAAAAATGTTCATTGGGGAGGAAAACTAAAAAGCAACAAATGCACTTCAGCAACAAGTACATAGAGGAAGTTACACAAGTCAAAGGTTTTTCTAAACTGGGTAATTTAGTTAATTGCTTTGTTGACTTCTATTAGTGGTAAAACAGAAAAAAGAAATACCATATCACGCATGAAAAAATTCCAGACTTCTATAATATTCACAGATTAATTAAATCAAATATCCCAAACTACTGATGTTATAAAAAAAGTAATTTTGAAACATTCTTTTCAGTGCTGTTGATGGCACCTGATAGCTCTTGCCATGGGGACCCTGTCCAAGTGTAGTCTGTTCCTGTGCAGGTCGATGGCAATCACAAGACCTGAGATGATTTGTCAGTGAATTTCCCAGGGTGCCAAGAACAGAAGGTTTTGCCTGATGACCAAGTGTGTGAAGGAAGAGGACAGCACACAGTCCAGTCTAACAGCCTGCTGCACACAGGCTTCCCCTACTGACAGAGAATCCCTAGGGGCTATCAAATCAAATGCTGGAACTCCTGGTGGGGAATTTCTCTGCAGGACTTCCCAGCACCTCTTCTCCATGAGCTGCAGGATCACCAGAGCTCTCCACACCCCACCAGAAACCAGGGTAGGCTGGACAGACCACAGGCAGAACAAACTACAGAAGAGAGAAGGTAAACTGGAAGAAAGGTGATGATTTTCTCCTCCCCTAAGTGAGAGGCATTAAAACTAGAACTGAGGAGAGAGTTAACTGAAACCAATTTCTCAAGTGCACAAAGCATCTGAGAAATCAGGTCTTGGCTCCAGCTGACTCCAAACACCCAGGCAGACCTGAGCAAACACTCCTGGCAGGCTCTGCTGATAAGTGAATGAGCAAAGAAATTAGGACATAGACTGCATTAGGGTGGTACTGAGGCTGTTCAGCACAAGTTACCCAACTGGCAGAGTTATTTTCAACTAATGGGAAAATATTTGACACTGTTTTTTAAAGAATAGCCAGCAGTCTCTTAGAGCTTCCCAGGGAGATTCACAGCAGGAACAAGAGGCTGCTGAGTAAGGCTCACAGCAGCTCCCTGATTTCAGGCTGAATTCACAGCACAGCAGCTCACACTTTGGACTATACCAGCCCTTTAACACCATTCACTTGGCAAAGACAGGACAAACTCCACTTCCACCACACTTTATGTCAGAGGACCCCAGGCACTTTTCCCCTGCAAATTCCCAGCAGCTTCCAGGCAGCACTGAACAGGAAGCTGAGCTGGGATACACTACCTATGTACAAAATTCCTGTCATTTTGAGTATGTACCAGTTATTCGTGGATATAGAGAGTCAGCTAGACACCTAAGCGCCTATTGTCTAGTAACTATTCCTATGATTTGCGAAGGGCAGGGAGGAGAAGGGACAGAATCACAGAAGAGTACAGCCCATGTTTTCTGTCTCTTTCTCCCTTTGATCAAATCAATTCCTTTTAATTGCAATACACTTCGCCACTATAATGTCATTCTTCTTGGAAGGGAAAAAATAGACTCCCCGCTAAGAACTAAATTATCTATTTAAGTAATACTTTCAAAAGATGTTCCAAGTTTTTTAATTATCAGCTCAAGATGTAGCATAAATAAAATACCAACAATGGAAACCCATGTGTAAATCATGCTATCATGCAGAGTTGAACCAAAAAGTACACCAAGAAACTGGAGCAGATCTTCAATCATTTGATCTTGTTTTGGTGTTTAACACACTCACAAATGATAAATTTTTTCATTCCTCACAAATCCAAAATCCCACTGGGAACATGGAAGGCAAGATGGAGTCCTTTGAACATGCTTGCATTGAAGTTAGTGGGAGATTTAAATGCAGAAGAAATGCTCGATCTGGACATAAGGGTATTTGACATCTAATTATAATAGTCATAAAAATGTAAGGATATTTATTCAAAAATGCTTCAATATCCCAGAAGTTATTGCTTTTCCATACTACTTTCTCAGCTGGATCACTGCTGCTTCTACTCTCCTTAATATTTCCTTTCTAATTCTTTTTTTAAACATTTATTAAAATTTTCACAGATGGGGAGAAAAGAAGATCTGAAACAAAATTAATTTAATAAGGAAGGGACTAGAATTCCATTACTGGTTTAGGCAGCCTCTTTTCATGCTGTATATTGTAACCAGGAACAATTAATTTTGAAGTCCTTGATCTTTGGGAGCTTTATCATTAATATTATTATTAATAATAATAGCAAGTCCCACTCACTCTCCCCCACACCTCCTGCTAGCTGTAAGCACTCCTGCACCTCTAGGCATCCAGCAGAAAAAGCTGGATTTAACAGCTGCTGCTTTGTGTGCTGGCTGTGGGTGGGCAAGGGGCTGCCAAGGGCTCTGCACAACCCAGGACAGCCTGGGTGCCCTGCACAGAGCAGCAAAGGCACCAACACAGCTTCAGAGCTCATGCTGTGCTGAGTGCTGGAGGGACAGAGCAGCACCTTCTCACTTCAGCCTTCTGTGCAAAGGGCACAGCTGCAGCACCAGGGAAGCAGCATCCTGTGCTGCTGGTGTATGAAGGACCTGCACTCAGCTGGCACAGGCATGGTACCAGGGCTGCCAGCCACATTCTCAACAGCTGGGCCTGGAGTTCTAACTTGTCTTAGGGTGAAAAACACACAGATCGTGAGTTCAGTCCCATCAACCTAACAAAACACTTGGCCACATCTAGTAAGGAACAATGTGAGTTTTGACTTCAGTATTTCCGTGTGCTGTTGACATGTTGGTAGCAGCTGTGAGGAGCTGCAGTCCCTCCCCAGGGTTCATGGTGCTGGTGAGAGCTGTGACAGGACTGCATGTGATGCAAACCTTGTTCCAAACGTGGTTCAAAAAGACAACCTGCAGAGCAGCCAGCCACAGAGCTCTGGATTAGCTGGCCAGGGGAAGCAGTAGCTCTGAAAATAGGTGCAGCATCCTCCAATATTCCTGGAATAACACACTCCATATTGGACTGAAGTGCCTGTTTTGACATCCAGACTGTCATGTGTCAGACAGACTGTCCCCCAACCTCCAATCCAAGAATTATTGCCACAGAGCTCTCTTCATGGCTGTGCCTTGCTTGGTCCATATTCTCATAACAGGAACAACTTCCTGCTGCCTTCCTTTTCAAGGACCTCTCAGACTCATACAATCTGTTCACACATCTTCTAACACCTCCAGGACATGACAATACTGTCTTCACATAAAACCCAAATATATTCTCTTTTCAAAATGTTTCAAAACCTCTTTACACATTCAAGACTTTTGAAGCTGTGTCTACCTTGGCAAACAAACAAGGGCCTAAAAGGCCCTGAGCTGTAACAAGAAATGGAGGCAAACATGAATGTAACTCAAAAACTACACTCAATTCAACTTACCCATGTTGCATCCCACTCCCACATGGGAGTGTGAAAACAGGGAAAATGCAAGGCCTCTGTTTCTCCTTGGGGTCCAGCCATGCAGAGGGGGCAGTAACATCTGGCACAATGGGAAGATCCAGTATTAGTTGTGCTGTTAGTAACCCCAAGTAGGTGTGTCACTCCATAAGGCTGCAGATTGACCATCTGTGGTGTCTTCTTCTCAGTGCCACACATGGGAGTTTTTAAACTTCTGTTTCTTCTTAAACATTATCCACTTCTGTATTCTTGTGGACAGCAGTCCATAGAAGCACCTCATGAACACATCTCCCCAGGTTCCTGTAGAGTTCCTTTCTTCTCAACTTTAAAGAAATGAACAAAAGCATAATATGCATTTCCTTTGCAAGCAGAATTCCTCAGAGGAAAGAATTTTAGCCCATCTGCCACACAGACACATTTTTTTTATTCATGTGCAAAATAAGCTTGTATGCACAAAATATAAAGGACCCTAAAGATAAATAATCCCCTCTGTTTCCTGGCTAAACTATTACAAGTCAGTACACTGTTGAGTTTATAAACCTTTATTTTCAGTAATCTGGCATAAATGTTGCTTGCAAGCAGTTACCTTCCTAAACTGATGAATCATTAGGTCAGCTCAATCTCTTTCAATGTAAAAAGTAATTTGTCCAAAACCTGAGATTTAAGTGATATACAATTGTTTTGTACTAAATAACACACTCTCAGATATAACACACTCCAGTCAAGACACAATGACAGAGAGATGCAAAGCACTGTGGGGTATGAAGACAACCCAAGTGTAACTTACCAAGTTTCTGATGTTAAGTTACCAAGCTTCTGATGTAAGTATTAACACTGTGAGTGAAGGTTTGTATGGTTTCTGAATGCAGATAAAAGGGCTTTGTTTGTTTGACCATATTTTAATTCTGATATTCAGTTCCTACCAGATGAGACAAATGAAGCATCAGAGTCTCAACTAAACAGCAAAAATGTAAGATATCAGTTACCCATAGACAAAAGTGTCCACCAGAAAGTTCACCAGAGGGAATTCTGAAAGGAGAAAAATCAGCAAACAAACCTGGGTGGAGGACAGGAAGGATGGCTAAGCATTGTCCAGGGCATCTGTCTTCTCCTGAACAAGCACACAAACTTCCCCAAACACCATTTAGGTGTTCACTTGATCTGCTTTTTTGTTGCCTAAATCAGTATGAAAGTCCTGCCTCATCCCTCCCAGACAGTCACTAACAGGTAATTACACAAGTCTGAGCAAGCTGCTTGTGTTTTCTGAAGCTTCTACAGAGAAGAGGGTATGTCCAGAGGGAAATTCATCGCTTCGTTCATCTCTCAAGCAGGGGGTATAAAACACATTGCAGCATCTGAAGGGGCCTCTCGTCTCCTCATGTTGTAGAGAAGCAGAATTCCCACTAGTGAACTGCAGCTAAAAGCACTTTAGCAGCTCATAAGAGCTTTCAGCAGCAGCACAGCAGAGAATTGTAGAGCAGCCAGGCACCAGCCAGAGCAGAGAGCCTGAGTGCCCAGAGAAGAAAGAAGAAGAAAAAAAAAAAAAAAGAAGAAAAAAGAAAAAAAGGAAAAAAAAAAAAAGGAAAAAAAAAAAAAAGAAAAAGAAAAAGAAAAAAGAAAATAAAAAAAAAAAGAGAAGAAAGAAAAAAAAAGAGAAAAAAGGCATATATTCTTGACTAAGAAAACCAGTAGAAGTTGGACAAAATCTTATTCTATCAGCCTTCTCTACTTTTAGCCTACAACTGTGTAAATGTTGCTAAGCCAAACCAAACTCAGCAGCAAACCTGGTGCTGAAGGGCTGCATAGGATACCTTATGCTTTTGAGTTCCAAGTGGTGTGAAATGTGCTACATTAAAAATTATCCTTGCTCTGATGAGCAATAATCATCCATTTGCCTTAGGTGTAATTCTCCTTTTCTCTGGCAGCTGAACCCACCAAGTATTTTAACTGCCTCACCTCACCTGACTTACCTGTTTCATTAAGACACTCCATTTTAAACACTGATACACTCTCCAGACTCAGGGAATCAATGTGCCAGGGTAATTCCTGGACAGTTACATCCTATTTCTCCAGCAATCTTTGTAAAAGGCAAAGTCATCTAAAAGAGAACAGTTTCCAGGGATAAATAATACCTTTATTTCAGTGTAAACATTTTAAAATATTTTAATGGAATGATAACCAAAGAAATTGGTGGCAAAACAAAACTGTAATGTTAATGTTTGATATTTGACTTTTACAAGAATTCAGAATTTCGTCATTCGTTAACATGGGTATTTTTGCAGGCAGATAATTTTACTTTGTATACCTTGTTGCACAAAACTATCATTAACACGATATATTACCTAATTATGCTGGTGTGTTCTACTTCAGAGTAGGATTGCAGCTATAAATTTCACACGGGCTATATGCTGTGTACAAAGGCTTCTGACAGAATCCCATGGCCACAAAGAACAGAATCTGGAGGGACAATGTCATTCCATTTGACAAACTGACTGCTATCACTGTCACCATAATAGTCCCAGATCTGCAGCTGAAGAGAACATTGATTGGCAACATCAAAAGGGTCAAGATAAATTAAATATTTATGGCTCTGGGCTGCGCTGACAGCTCCTGGTATGTTCTCAAAGCTGATACATTTCTTCTGAAAATTGTCCCACTAAACCTGCAGTTTCCAAGGTTCCAAGTTTATTTTCCAGCCCTGTCAGCCTCTAGAAGGGCATTGCTGAGCACTGCCCTTTTCTATTTCCCCAAGCCAGAACCATGCAGTCCTCGCTGTAGGGGAAGTGAAATTATTTGCTTCACTAAAAGCATAATAACCCAGCAATGGTCACATAGAAAATAAGAAAGGTGGCTATTTGTATATAAAAACTGGTTTGTACATCTGCTTTCTGTGTTTTCATGTGGATGAAAATTTGTCAAAAACCTTACTATCCCAAAATTCAGGGCTGTTGGGTTTTCCCCTGAGACGATAATTCACTTCAAGTGAGACTAACTCCAGGCTCAAAGCTAAATTTGCACATTCCCAAAGACTGCAAATTGCATCCCTACACCCATATTTAGAAGATGCATGTAAATGAAATTATTAGCATAACATGCCGCATGAAACAAAGCCAGGAATATGGTAACTGTCAGGAAGGAATATTTGTTGTAGATTAGCTCTTGTTTAACAAGCCTGATTTTTTGGTCCTTGTTAATTCCAAGTCAGGGCAATAGCATAAATTTCTTAGTTTAAGACTTCTAAACTGGTACCTGAGACTCCAGTATGACTGAAGCACACATCAAATGGATTAAAAATACCTACCTAGCTTGAAAATATAGACATCAATGGGCACTTGACATCTGAGGAACCATTACTAGCAAGTTCCTGGAAGGATTAAGATGAAACCCCTTACAAAGACACACATCCATCAATGAGAACTAACTAAAGCAAACTGAGCAGAGGGAATTGATGTTACAAATATCTGCAGACTGGTAAATGAGGAAGAGATTAGACTACTGACAAACAAATTAGAGCCACTTGAGAAACGAGAACCATTTGAACAAAAAATGTTTGAAATCAAAACTCACAAAAATGTTCATCTGGGAAAAATCCTACAAATTCCAAATAGGAAGGTTTATGAATCATCTAAGCCCATCTTACTACTGAGCTATTTGTCTAACTTCTTGAAAATCTCTAATAACTGAGATTTCACAGGCATGGGAGGTAAATCTAGACTTGAAAAAGTCACATCTAGAGGAAAACATTCTCAGCTGCAGTTTCAGATCCCATTTGCTTCTCAGCCATCCTGACAGGCTGGAAGCAAGAGGCACATGTGTCCTGTCCTTCCTCAGTTTGTTCTTCATGACAAGCCATTTGTTCCATTTTTCTTCCCTGCTTTCAAGGCTAAGGAAAAGCACTCAGAAAAATAGTACTGGAAATGGCTTGTGGTAAAGTGACAGCGTGAGCACCAAGCACAGGTCTGTGGCAAAGCCTTGATCCATTTGTTCAAAACCTTAAAAAGGAGAGTGGATAAGTCTGCCTCTACCTATAGCTTTAGTTTCCACGCTTAAAAAGAGGATACTGACATAAAGATATTTCAAAAGAGAAAATTCACCTCTTTCCTGGTCATTTTCTTCACTTACTTGCCTTATTCCTAATTTGAATGACAGTAATTTCACAACCATAAGGTGCACCGGACTATAAGGGGCACTTTTTTTTGCAGCAAGGACCTGCGCGCAACAAAGTAACGAACTAGTAACAGAATAGTGCAATTGTGGGGTTTACTGGCAGCTGCTCAATTTGCAAACATTTTTCATGGATCAGCGCAGCCTTTAAATGCAGCCCCAGGCACCCTCCCCATGCTGTGGCCCCGGCACTCCTGCCCACCCCAGTGTCGGCTGGTGCAGCTCACGGCTCATCGCAACTCAGCTTGTGGCTTGCACTTCCAGGTTGGCAAATTTCCAAACTTTGTCCATATATAAGGTACACCAGATTATAAGGCGCACTTCTGGGATTTGATCAAAATTTTAGTCAAAAGGGTGCAGCTTATAGTCGTGAAATTACTGTAAGTGGATTTCACTTTGTAGCAGCTGTTTCTCATGCGTTTTCAGCTAGACTAAACCACTCCCTAGCACACTGTGTCTGCTCCACGTGAAAATACTTCATTCCTCTTAGAAACCCGTCTACCCCTCAGAGGGATCTGATGAGGATGTAATTCATCCTTGTGGCTCCCCTTCTGCACCCATAGCCCTCAGACTAACTCCTCACCACTTGTGCAAACAAGTCCAAGCTGCCTCAACTTGTGTATATCCTACAAGCCTCAAACTTCAGTTTCAAAATCATGGTACTTCCAAGGCCAAGAGTTCCACTGAAAGCTGGCCCAGTTCTCCCCATCTCCTCAGTGATATTTTAATTTATGCACATAGAAAGACTGACTCAAAGGTATCTGCATTTTCCCCACCAGTTCTTCCACTCCAGTCAGGGAATTAATAACAATGCTATGCTTCATTCCCCGAGCTGCATACAGAAGAAAATTTTCTTTAGAAAACAAAATGCAAGATTATTAGGTAACAGTTAATGTCCTAATTAACTGCACAATATCTTCAATATTTTCCATTACATTACTGAAAATAAAGTTAGGACAGAAAAATTATCTTCTGCATTGATGGCATCTGGTACCAGCAATTTGCAGTTATTTTGACTGGTACAGTATTTAAATTACTAACAACACATAAAACTCTGAGCTAACAGCAGTCTGTGGCAGTAAGAAACACACTTTGTCAAAATTATATTTCCACAGGACCAGATTAATTTAATTACAATTAATATTTTTTTTAGTAAATGGCTTCAACAGACATGTATAGCAAATAATCTGCATATAAATTACTCCCACTCCTGCTCTAGATGTTATCAGCTCCAAAAAGCCACTTACAAATATGTGGATTCACTGTCATTCTCAATCATCGCATGTGCAAATGTGGGCAGAATTTTGTTCAAATAAGAGACATCTTTTGCAAATACCATGTGTCTGCTTTTCCCTCCAAGGCTGCATGCAGACTGGGCAGGAAGCAAGCAGAGTTTGCTGTAACAAATGTTGATGTTCATTCTTGGCAAGAATCACTTCCTCAAGACAAGCGGTTTTAAGAGACTATCATGGATCTACATCATCAGAAACAGCATACACAAAAAAAATATTCTAAGGGTTCTTTGGAAAAAAACACCTCACTCCCCAGCTCTGCTCCTCCAGTCCAGGTGCTGTGGCATTCTGCCTTGTCACTTTGCCCACCCTGCGCTGTCACCAGCCTTGACTCCCTGCTTCTCTGCTCTCGCTGCTCCCTGAACACTTTCCCACAGTTCAGACACACAAAAGAACAATTTCCCCTGGGGGTCCAGTGCAATAAGTAAGCCCACACCACAGGCTTTTGCTCACAGACTGTTTTGAACAAATATTCTGCAGGAACACAGTATGTTTGAGTGCCTTTCTCCAAATCTGGTTAGATGACAGATGTTACAGACTGAGAGAGACAGACAGGGCAAACATGCATGTTCATGCAATGTGACACTATGAGCCATCAAAGAACGACTTTCATATGTCATTTGTGTGATCTTTTCCTGTTATCTTCTTCCGTTGTATGTTAAACAAGACAAACTCCTTTTCCTGCAGTAGCTTAGTTCAGATTGGCAAAGTAGCTCTGGTCTAAGCTTGGTGTGGCTATCTAAACTAGCACTTAAAAGGCTTCAGCAGGTGAACTGACGATACCTCATGACAGCTTTTTCCTGCTATCATGCCAAATTTCTGTATTATTAATGCTGCAGACACTTCCACTTCAAGGAATTGTATGATGCTTCAATGAACATGCTTCTTGCATGTATACACCTGAAATACTTCCAGAATGATCTCTACACAGCTCAGCAATATTCACTGGAAGGTGCTTCCTAATGTTTTGGGTCACAGCCATTTGGCATTCAGACTTAAACTGAAAAAAAAATTCATTCCACATGTAAAATTTATAGCTAGACTCCATCATCAGGCCTGTTCTTTGAGGTAGCACACAAACAGAATCAGGAAAAAAACTCAAGAGAGAAAAATTGAAGTAAATTAATATTGAATCAGGTAATAAGCACAGCGTTCACCATGACATAGAAGGAGCCTGGGCTCCCAGTGAAGAGCATCCCAGTCAAAAAAACTGGAAATTGTCTGTGTTAGCACTAGGTAGCAGACGTGAAAATTCAACCTGAGGACAGCTATGCAGCCTATCTAGAGGGGGAAAAAAAGGGGAGGGCAGTAGGGAAACACAACACATTAAAGACTATTCAGTATTTCCTCAGAACCAAGTGCACAACCTCATAGGGATTTTCAAGGTTTGAATATAAGATTTTAATGTGGAAAATCAGAGGTATATGCTATAAAGCTGGACAAATTTCTGTGATCCCTTATTCAAACTGAGATTTATAATCACATCTTATATCCTGTGTTGTACTCATATGTAAAAAAACTTCAAGAAGATTAATGACTGGAGGGCATAATCTGTTCTTGTAGTAGGGACTCAGGGACCCACAGGAAGCCAAGTTGTAGTTAGCATATAATGAAGACAACTTCTCCAGCCCTGCTGTAGTCTAAGATCATTCTTTTCACACTCACTTGAGCAATTGTTGTGATATCACATTATTAAGAATATTTTGCCAACAGAAAATAATGAGAGGAAACCTTTAAACTTAGGCATTGAATTTAATGATGCCTCCTTCAAAGCTGTAGAGAGCAATGGTTTCCCTCTCTTGGAAACACAAATTGCCACAAACCACAAGGATTCCTAACCCTTAGCACTGTTTTCATCATCAGTAGAGCCCCACTCCTTGCTTTTCTCCAGTGAACTGCAGCACAGGCAGCGGGAAAGTGTCTTCTGAGAGGAAATATTTGGTTCTCTGCTCTAATCCGCTAATTTACCTGGCTTGCTCCCCCTCCTTGGTTAGATGAAAATCACAGGAAAAAAATAAATCATAGGATACATTTTGTAACATTCACCCCTCTCTGCTTACATGAGAGATTTTCATGGATATTTTGAAGTTTTATTCAGGCTTCAACTCCACATCTGCCTGATCAGTTACCCCACTTCTTGATTTCTATACACATTATATCAGTAAATAAAAGTATTATTTTGGAGCTTATTCTGAAATTTGTGAGTACTTGTACTATAGATTCAGATTACTATGTATTTAAATTTTAACAACAAAAAATTCAGCCTAACAAGCTGATCCCGCTATATATCTATGTTTTTCAACTACTCATTCTTCTGTCACTGAAAACTGGGAAATAAACTCTCCAACCAATTTGTTAGGTTAGAAAGCTGACATTATTCAGCACTAAGGTAAATGGAGGATTGCTCCACAAACGTACTCTATTTATCAAAACTTTTAACTATTTGTACATTTTAGCAAACAAAGGAATTTGTGTTCATTGGCTACAAGTTACAATTTTATTTTCTATTTCTTAATAATTCTCTCATTTCTCATGTTAATTAGTCCACATGCTCAGTTTTTCTTCTTTTGGGCAGGTGGTCTGTGAATCAGTGGTCACAGATGCCCCTGCCAGGATTACCTCTGACTGACTTGGAGCTGATTTCAGCACAATTACTGAATTGGTTTTATGAGTTTCTTTCTTATCTTGGAGTCCTACATCCATAAATTCTGCATTCTTTGTGTCCATTATCAGTGGTACATCCTTCTTCCCAAGCTCAGGTTAGCTTCCTCCTCCAGGTCTGATCACTGAAGCATGTCAAGCTCTAAACTTTGTTTTTCTAACACATGGACATCACTTAGAGCTTGCTTGTTCACTGCTATTTGCTTCAGAGATTAAATCTTCCTTCTTGTTGATTAGGTCCCAACATTTTCTGCCACTCCTTTTAAAGAAACACCACTTGTTTGGAAACCCTAGGAAGGCAGAATACAATTCCCAAAGCACACATTTCCTCAACTCAAACATTTTCTGCAGGTGAGTCTCCTACTATCTCCATCTGCCCTTTCCTCTGCACTCAGTGCTCTCTGTCATGACCAGAGCAATTCAACAAGTTCCAGTGCACACAAAACACACCTTTATCACCAGCTTTTCAGTCAAATCAAGCTAAAAGCACCACTGATGTCACAGAAATACATGATTCCTATCTGAAACATTATCCCTGACTAGGCAAATTCTTTCCAGGCTAAAGCCAGCATGGAATTAAGTTTCTCTTGCCCACACACAGTATTGGGGCATAGCATTGCAACAGATTTCCTTAATTGTTTTAAACTAAAATTTTGAAATCCACATTCAGCGTTGATTAAACTACAAATGGGTTTACACATGAGATTTAAAACAAGCATTACCATTTCTGTGGGCTGGGAAGCACCGTGCTCATCACAACAGCAGTGTAACACTGAAAGAATCGATGTCCCACTATGATGACATGCACCATGAATGTTCCATGTGTTTTCCAGGAAAACCACTTGGTGGACAACTCCCTTTTCTTGTGTGTATTTTGCATTTCCAGTGAGAAGACAAAACAGAGCTCAAGCCCAGCTACAGCAGAGCCAGGCTGAACACAGGGGAGACTCAGAGCCACCACTTCAATGTGAGCTCAGCCAGCCCACCCTTGGAAACCTGCACTACAAACCAAAGCCAAGCATGCACTCACAGATTGTCAGTTTGCATAGAACCTGTCAGCAGAACTCGGGGAACTTAGAAGAAAAGGCTTGTTAAAAAAAATAGCAAAACCTTCCACCATTTATTTATAATAGTTCTTATCCCTAATAATTATATTACCTCCAGCACCTGAAAAATAGGTCGATTAACATTTTCTTTAGAAGAAGAAACAAAATAAACCCACAAAATTTTCTACAGAATTTACAAGAATATGTATTGAAAAACACCAGCCACATCAGAAATTGCAACAGCAACATGTTCCTGTACAGAGATTTTACATCTAAACAATTCAGTCACATTGTAAAAGCTTTGTTTTTCGTTTATAAATATGTGCACAAATTATTTGTATTCTTACATAACAGCCAGCTCAACACATGCCCATCACAGCCTGCCAAGATGGCTCACTTTTATAAAGATACAGAACAAAAGAGAACAATAGTACATAATTGCCTTACAAATGGCTTTAGAGAGTAATTATACCATTAGTCCTGAGTGGTTCCAGCTTCCAAGTGTACTGCCACTAATCTTTTGAATACATTTTTGTTAGGAACTAAGTGGATATCACTAGAGAAAAAACTTGCCAAGTGAAGAGCACTCCACTGGAGAACTCCATTTCTATGCAGTTCATTGAAAAGGAGGAATTTCCTGCACCCATTGCCCTGGAGACAGCCAGAGGAGGAGCCCTGGCAGCTGCTTCCATGTACAGCTCCACAGTACAGCTCTCAAAGCTTTATACCTTGAATTGTACCTGCCTTGATGCAACCATTTGTGGGCAGAAGACTTCCTAACAGTCTGCCTACCAAGCAAGACACATCAGCCAAAAAAAGGCCACAGGGATCATGAGTTCTTCATGGCTCTGGATGTCCTCAGGGCTCACAGACTGTGCAGCCATCCTTACAAGAGTGTGTCCACACCTCCCTACGTGCCCAGCTCCCCCTTTCACTTCAGATTCCAAGGAAGGACATTTCTGCTGTGCTAGCACATACCCGAGGTCCAGGCAGACACCTGCAGCTGCAGTGACCATGTATTACTGCTGGCCAGCTCCAGCATTCACACACCTACTGGCCAGAAAGAGCAGAGATTAAATCAGCTCTCTACCTGCTCCTTCTTGAAATAGTTACTTCTACAAGACCATTTTCACTCTGACACTATTAACTGTAAAGCAACACTTTGACATGAATTCTTTCAATTTCTCAGTGCCCTTGTCCATCTTCTAAACACTATCTTTCCAGTTTGACTTGATGAGTGGAAGTCCCTTTCAGCTTATTGAAAAAAAACCTAGAGCTGCCAATTCTACTTCTGACTTCAAATACACTCCAGCTGGCTTTGCTTTCCTTTCCTCCTACCAATGGAATGCCTCAGATAACATCCCCATAAAGATTACCTGTTTTATAGCACACAGGCAGGACAGGAATAAACACTTTATTATTGAAGTACTGTAGGTGCTTTTATTGTGCACAGTAGAAAGGCCAGAACTGAAAAGCAAAAAGTTCAAGTTCCCTTGCAATTATTCTGTGCACAGGTGAGAATGGCTTCAGATTTCAGTTCCATCCCTGGAAGCTGTCTTTGGCAGAGATTGCAGTTACCACCTTATTTCAACATAAGAGCCATGTAAATCATATGCAGCTCAGTAATCATGTAACTATGTCATGACAGCCAAATTTAATAACAGACTGGATTTTATAGTCCCCTACTAAAATTTATAAACTATACATTGCACAGGAATGACTTGCTTTAAAAAAGAGAGAGCAAGCATCTTTTGTGTACAAATAATTTCTAAGTACAGGTATCATGGAGCCAGAGGATAGCCAAGGTTAGAAGGGATTATTCAGTTCCAGTTTGCTCAAGAAGGGTCAACAGGACCCTGTCCAGTCAGGCTTTGACTATTTCCAAGGACACATTGTCTCTCAGGCATTAGAGAGCAGAGAGGACCAGGGATTTCCCTCAGCCTGCTGGCTACACTCCCCACTGCCCTTTGCTGGCTCATGCTCAACTTCTGGTCCACGAGAACCCCTAAAGACTTTCCTGCCAAGCTGTTTTCATGCTCATCATAGCATACATTTGAGTATTTCTTCTCAGTTGCAGAACTTTTCACTGAACTTCATGAGGTTCCCATTGGCCCCATGGTTCTGAACAGCAGTGCAACCATGTGGTGAATCAAGCATTTCTCCCAGCTTTGTATGTTCTCCAAATGTGCTGAGAGTGCAGTGTCCCACCATCCTTGTCATCCATGTGAAACCAGCATTGCCCCTGTATCACCCTGATTCACAGGGTGAAGCACATCCTGTATGCTTTTAATGTTTTTGTTTGGGCAGAAGCTCCAGATTCATCCATGCAGACCTTCTGTCACCTGTGCTCCATTGCCTGCTCATCTAGCTGGCCCACTCCTGAGCTTGGGAAATATAATCCTTAAATATTAACCAGGTAGATCTACAGGTGCAAGTTTGTTCTCCTGCAATCCTACAATTTGCCTTGTGTCTTTGCCTTAGGATTCTGAACTCCACCATCTCAGCCTTGCTGTCTCTGAGATCACCTCCCCAGACTCACACACCCAAATAGTTCTTTCTCGTTTGTAAGCATGAAGAGCAGAGCAGGTCCCCTTAGCTCCTCCATCACTTTGCTGAGGATTTGTTCCACAATGCACTTGAGAATCTACTTGATTACTTGTGTCTTGCTAGGCTGAGCAGGTATTGGGGTGGGCAAAGTTCGCCATGAGGAGAGGGGTCTGCAAACACAAGGCTTCTTCCAGCTGTCTGAAGAGCACCTGACCTTCTTCCTAATCAGGGAGTCCATGGCAGGCACTCACCACAGTACTGGTAGAACAGGTCCTCCTGGTAATCCTGACCTGAAACTCTCTCCTGGCTCATCATCCACCTCACGGCAGAGCTCCAGGCATTGCTGCTGCTCTCCCACACAAAGGGCAAGCTGGACTGCCACCCCCAGCCTGACCTTCCTGAAGGGCTTGTGTCACCCACTGCAGCTCCTCTTAGCTCATCTCTGTGATGCAATGAGGCAACACACATAATATCCACCAGTGAGAGCACTGCCCCCACCATGCTGTCCTCTCAACAATTCCTCGTTTGTCTGTTAAAATCCTTTAAACAGCAATTAAATAAGATCCCTGGGGTATATCTTCCCCAATCCCTTTGATCACTGGCTAAAAATGCCTGACATGCACAGTTTAATACAGCTCGTACCTGGCAGGTATGAACAGAGCCATTATATTGTCACATTCAATCCTCTGAAGCCATTAATGCAGCACAACATGAGCCACAGTGTCAGGGTTCAGTCATGCACAGGGGATGAAGCACAGGAAAATGAAGGTGAAAAATCCTTTTGGGGATAGCTGAGCTGAAATACTCTGCACGCATCCAGACAGCAATCTGCAGCAGTACAGGTGAGGTGATCACTCAGGTTAGAGACCCAGCTGGGATATTATTTCAGCAATCTGGACTGTTTTGCAGACATGGTATTTTTACCTCACTATAATTAAAAGACACCTGAGCAATCCCTGGAAAACTTCTAGCACTGTAGTTGGTTCCTCCTCCTGCTGACAGAACAAGCACAAACTGTATTATCTCAGCCATGCAATGAGAACAGGAGTTATGGAGCTCTCCTGAAGGGAAACATCCCTCAGTGTTTAACCAGAGGGAACAGAACCATGTGAAAGCTAAGAAATAATCTACTTGGTAATTACAATTAATGGCATTTACCTCTTACTGGGAGCTTTACATTTCTTAAGTATTTTCTAAACATTAATTAATTATTGAGGCAGGAGAGGAAATGTCTTTGCATTATGTAGAAAAATCAGTATGTTGTGATACACTAATTACTGGGTAATTATCACTGTTCCTTGAGCCCTTCCATTTGTATAACCAAAGGGTCCATCTGGGTTTAGCTTATTCTCTGCTGTAGGGGCAGACAGTCCTTTTGGATTTTTTTTTTTCTGGTCTGCTTACTTCCAGCCTGCATTGCCAAACACGGATTGTTCTGGAAATAGGAAGTGAACTAAAAATCAAACTTGTTTTTCATGTAGATTTGGACAAATACAGAGTTCCAGAGACCTACATTCTAAATTTCCCAGAGTTTAAAATACCATAATAGCCAAAAAATTTCCCCAGGTTTTTAAAACAATGAGACACAGCTCTTTCCACCTCAACAGGCCATTCCACAAATCAAGAACACAATCTGCACTGCATAACCACTACTGCCAAAACCAGAAACCTATACTTAGATTTTTTTTTTTCTAACTATTTTATCCGAACAAAACTAATCAAGACTGAGAATCCTAGAAATAATTAGAAGCACTAAAAGCCATACTACCACTTTTCATAAACCTACCAATGTACTGACAGTGTAACAGAAAAAAGAAGTTTACTTGCCTGATCTGAAGACTTCCAAGAGAAAACTTCAGCAAACACTGATTATTTCAGACCAAAAAAAATTATCCATTCTCAGGGAAACAGACTAAAGAGAACAACTTTTATTTTTCTCCATCATTATTAAACATACTTCCAATATTTAGGCATTCATAACTCCTCCAAACACTTCTCATCACTTTTCAAAGTTTTCTTTTTCATCTTTGTATGGATTAGCTCAATCCACCTCTTGTAAGGAGTTCTATTTCCTTGGGAAACTGCTATTAAATCTTCTCAGAATCATATTCCTTGGATAAGTCTGTTACAACTGTTATAACCCCAGTAAGGCACATCACATAACTGAGACAAAAGATTTGAAGCCTATTGCAGAACTCAATCTTGGAAGTTCCCACAGAGCTCATCTAAACCCAGGCAGCACTTCCATATTTTCTATAATGGAATTAAACTGTGATACTGAAAACAAAAGGAATTTTCACCCAGAGCTCCTCACCACAGACTTCTCAACAAGGTGGAAGCTCTAAAATCAAACTGCAATTAGTGTTTTTCTTGTTATCAGTGTCTGAGCCCCACAGTGATGGATAGTTTATAAATACACAGAACCAACAATGCTCAGTAACCCTCTTCCACCTAGTCTTCATCTTTGCTCTCAAGAATACTTTGAAAAATATTGTTTCCAAGCTTAACATGAGGGAGAGTATGGTTTATTTTTGTAACTCTTGTTTTAGTATAAATGCTGAATTTGAAATTCAATTAAAAATCCAATACTTTCTGCTTGATCTCATCAGTTTTTCATCCTGCCTGACAATCTGAAATAAGTTAAACCTAAACTTTCATTTTAAAACAGAAAAAGAACTGGTGTAATTTAAGGAAGACACTTTAGAGGAGGACAGTGGTGTCTGATTAATTCTTTTAAGGCTTTTATGTGCTAAGAATTCCAATGCTCCATTTTGTATAGGAGGTTCAGGTCTGAATTCTAATTTCACCCTTTTGTACATTTTGTAGGAAAAAATTTTGACAAAACTGAGAGCAATGGCTAAATCTTCTCCATTTAAACCAAGGAGGCAAATTAGGGTATTAGGAACTCTTTCTTTAATTCCCTGATTTACCAGGTCTTTCAGAAAGTTAAAGAAACCACATGGAGTAGTTCTCAAAAATACTTAAGGCTTAACTGAAATAGAAAACATTTTACACTTTGAGATATCTAAATAAAGATGCAAAAAGAAATAAGGAGAGAGGCTTTTCAGCTTCTGAGGAATTCTCTGCATCTTCTGATGACTACCTACCTTTACAGTTCTTGCTCTCTATTTTCCATTTGCCAGCAATGTGAGATGCATCTGTGAGGATGAAGGGCAAAGCAATTAGATTTTAGTGATGAGGAACACAAATCCCCAAGACTTCATGGAAGTGAACTTTCCCAGCAGAGCACCTTCTGCAAAACAGGCTGCTTCATGTGAACAGGCACAAATTGCCCCAAAATAATATGTTGGTTTTTTTTTTATTTCACATGGATAATCATTAAAATACTGGTGCTTCTGTGTCTGGGAGTGTTGTGGGAGCACATGCAGAGCCCAGGCTGCACTCAGCTCCATTGCCATTAAACAGCACATGGCCATCACATCCTGTACTTCAGCCATGGCCAGGAACCTTCTCAGCACAGGTCCATTCCTGCCTCTTTATAACTGAGTGCCAGAGAAGCCCAAATCACTCCCTGCTCCTCAGAGCTCTCCTCAGCTGTCACAGGGCCTTGTGCTCAAGTTAGAGTGAGCAAGGGCAGTGTTTGCAGCAGCAGCAGCAGCAGCAGCACACCACGCTCCCACCAGCTCCACAAAGAGGTCAGCAGTGTCAGGAGGGGATGAAGTCACCAAAGTGCAGAGTGCTACAGCTTCCAGCACTGACAGAGCAAGTCAGATCATCATTTAGCAAAAGCAAACTTGAATGAGGGTAGGGATAGCCTCTATTTCTGTGTAGCATTGCTCACCAACCCAGCAAAGCATCTCCCAGGGCACAGCCAGGAATGGACCACTCCTACCTGTCTCTTTCTTACACTCTTGCCCTAAGTATCTGGTACCTCCACTCCAGAAAAGACCCTGAGACTTCTGTCTGACCTAACACAGACACTACATGTTCTAAACCAGATCCAAGACAAAACTGCCCAGTTTTTCATAGGCTCTCAAACACAAAGATTAATGGAAAATTAGACAAACTGAGCCTAATACTTCTATTCTACCTCATACAAAATCTCTTTACATGTGATCCAACAATATAGAATGGCACTTTGAGTTGTATCACAAAGGAAAATCTTGTAAAATCCCTTTCAATATCTTGTCAAAATCAGCATTCTCTGTGACTAGACGACTGTCAGGGTGATCTATAGCCCTCAGACAGCACTGTAATATAAACTAAATTGCCTGAGTCACAAGCAATGATAGAGTCATTCCACAGGAAATTGGAAATCAATTCTTGTCATCACTGTACATAACTCCTTTATCAGAGTTCCAGTTGGCTGGTGTAATGTGAGGGAAAGAAGCTGGGAACTGACAATCATGACAAGTGGAACAGTCTACAGACATACTGAAGCACAGGAGTTGTTTCTGGAATAGCACTTTGCATAGGGTACACGACAGATGTGAGCAGCCTGACCTAGTAAAATATCAAAGGCTAATCAAAGGTGTGCTGCATCCTGTTCTAAGAGGAGATACATGTAGCCTGGGTTTGGGCCTGAAAATTGAGGCCAGTAGTCTTCTTTGGGCAATGACTCCTGGCATAACAGAGGGACAACCTTTTGCTAAATCTCACACTGGAACTCTTTCAGACTGGCACTAGGAAATTCCTTCATGGTCACAGCCAGGTGTTGCAGAAACCAGAGCACCAATATCAGCACTGGCAAGGTTATTCATAGGTTTGGCTCTCTGCAACACTTGTGTCAGGACTAAGATGTTGGAATCAAGTGATTAAGTCAGCTTTTGTTACCAAGTAGTTTTTTAAGCAAAGAAAGTACCAATAGTTGGATTCTAAAAGTTAAAAAGAAATCAAGAGTCTATCACAATGTTTTTCTTACAGCATGCAATCACCCTTTGAGCAATGTTTTTCTCTGTAGATGCTCTACTGTGCCTCATTTTATCTGGAGTCACCAGTTAAATTCATTAAAATGAAGTACTAAATCTGTTTCAAAAAAAAGGCAATTAAGACAATTCTCTGTGAAACAAAAACCATTTTCTATTTCCACTTCTTATACAAAAGCCAATTCATCAAGCTCCCACACACCTAGAAGGAAGCCATACCCATTTCTATACCCAAACCCACTTTCAACAACTTAATACAAATGGATGCAGGAATATGATCAACTCATGCAGTTCCAGCACAGCGTGTTTCCTACTTTAATGCAGAAGTCTTAACCTAAAAATAAGGACTCCTTCCAAAATGCAAAATCCCAGAATTATATGAGACATTAAAGATTAAATAGTTCCATGGCAGGGACACCTTCCCCTACCCCAGGCTGCAACAAGTTCTGTCCAGCCTGGCCTTGGACACTTTAAGAGAGCTGGGAAACCTGTGTCAGGGTCTCCCACCCTCACTGGGAAGAATTTCTTCCTGATATCTTAATCTAAACCTTCAGGTGACTGGAAGGATGCAATGAGGTCATCCTGAAGCCTTGGCTGAACAATCTCTGCCTTTCCTTATAGGAGAACTGCTCCAGCCCTCTAGTCAACTTGGTGGCCTCCTCTGGCCTTGCTGCAGCAGGCCAATGTCCTTCCTGTGCTGGGGACCCCAGAGCTGGATGTATCAAATACAGTTTGGTACAAAGCATTCTACTTAAATTTCACAAAGTTTGCTTCCCTATTCTCTGGCCTGTTTGGGAGAAGATATGGTTTCTCCATATAACAAAAATTAATTATGACACTGGCATTGAGGATTCCTCTTCATGAGGTGTAAAAAGCAGGGACCATGAAGCAAAGAATCCAACACCACCAGCAAATGACCCCCATGCACCACAATAACCTGCAAAGCCTGGCACACACAGCAAAGGGGCTGTGCATGGCCTGACAGCTCTGCTTTAACACTGGCTGCAGCAATGCCTGCCACTGGTCAGGCAAATGGAAATCTGTCAGAAAAACAGCTGAGAATTTAAATGTATCATCTTGGGTTAATTAGATGAGTTTAGTTTACATCAGCCACTGATCTTTTTATTCTAAGTATGATGCTGTTTATATTCTTGAAAGTAGGCCAGGACAAAGAACTCATTCATAATCAACTTTTGAAGCATACGAATATTTTTCAGCTCATCTGCCTCACTATTCAGAAATATGGTCATTCCACATTTGTTCTTTGTTTTTTGAGTAGTTGGGAAATCAATGCACATTTTGTAGTGAGATAATTGCAAAATTTAACTAAATTGTGATGAAAAATGCACCTTCTTTTGTTTTTCTGGAAAAGCAAGCGGAAATCCACAATATCCCAGAAAAATGGCCACTTCCATTGACAAAGTCTTTACTTGCTCTTAATTACACTAGCCACCCTTAATTATGTGCCATTATTCACTAAACTATTACAAAATTAATCTGGTAGACAGAAATTTAGTCAGATGTTTGTTTGTTTAACATCATTACCCAGTTTTGAGTCCATGAATCAAAGGAAATGGGGTTTTAATTAAGGCCTGCAGAATAAGAGGGGCATGAAAGCAGAACATTTAATTTGCAGGGCATAGTTGCTCAGTGTGTATTCCTTTGTGGCACAGCCAGCACGAGAAGTTCCTGCTCCACTCCACTTCTCCCTTCTTGCCTTCATTAAAATGCTGCAGTTTTCTGCTCTTTCCCCCAGTTATACCAATATAACTGCATGCTGTGATAAATGTTCATCACTGAAATCATCTGGAATATCATCCACTATCCCTGCAAACAGAATTGGTATTCTTTTATTTGCTTCCATCACAGCTCCATAAACACCACACTGTGAAAGCAGCAAATGCTGACCTGGAAAGTGATTTGATCTGCACAAAACACAGCTCAAGGATCAGTGTCCATAATGTAGCATTGCATTAATAATGCCCTGGTTTGTTCTGGGCTGGCACATGAGCCTAACAAATTAACCTAACAATAACAGCTTGTTCTTTAACCTCACTGTACAAGCTACCACCTTCCAAAAGCTCACACTCGAGTACACTGGGTTTGAAAGGGCCAAGACCAAACCCCACCAAGTCCATTACCAGGGTGACACTCATCTGTTAGAACATTTGGCTTGTCTGGTGGCTCACAATTGTTTTTGACAGTCTGAATTTTAAAATCCCAACAAAGACTTCAGCCATCACAAAGGACATGCAGCTTTAATGTCACTGAGGAAAGTGGCAGGTCCAGTGAGAGATTTTGCAGCAGCACATGTCATTCTTGACCTGCACTCTTGCATACACACACACAGCTACCAAAAAGCACTGAGATTAAAGAATTGGTAAATGGTGACAAACACAAATGGATTCTAGAAAAGCTGCAGAAGTCCACAGAGAATGAAAAATAACAGCGCCTGTCAGGCAGCAGTTGCAGAGCTTCAACCATCTTGCAACCAGTCAAAGGCAGAGCTGTATTGCTTTATAGGTTGCACTATGCAGAGACAGAAGGTAAGAAGTGATCCAAAAAGCACCAGTGTTAGAAACAGCTCAAGCAAGAGAGGGTTTTTGCTTTCTCAAAAAACAAACAAACAAACAAAAACAAAAAAAAAAAAAAAAACCACTAACAGAAAAAGAATTCCATGCTTCTAATTGTCTTCACTACTGTATTCAATCCCCACCCCTCCTTTCCAAACCAAGGTTTGACTTAAAGCATCAGTTTAATAATCCAAGAGTGAACTATACTGAGCAAAATTTTGCAAGTCATGAATCTTCCCTACAACTGTCTTCATAACCATGGGAAAATACTTTATCTCTGCAATAATTCCCTTTAAAGGAGATCACTAAAGTGAACAGGTTTGATTGAACAGTAACCAGTCTCCCTTTTGTTTCAGTCCTTAATTTAGACACTTTATTAACTGCTAGTTATTGCTGAAGCACGGTGGATTTTGCTTGGTAAGTCATTTTAAAGACTATTTCTCCATATCTTAAAAGGCCTGAAACAGAGGTTAGAAAAACCAATAAACTTTAAAGTATGGAAAGTACAGTCACAGAGAAACCTTTTATCAATGCACAGCATTGCAGTGAGACACATCCAATATGAAAAAGTAATTTGCATGTTTACTGATGCATTGTGGATATTTGTTCAAAGCCTTTAACATAAGCTGTTAGTTACACAGCCCTGATTCATTTAAGTTCTCAAAGTTTTAATTAGTTCTGAGAAAACGTTTTATGTAGAAGTCACAAGTGGCCATGAAGCAGCAACTTCCCCTGTTTCTTCCTGTGATTCAAACCCTCATGGGAAAGTCCTGCCTATTACACTTGGGCCAGGAGCACACCAAACAGAAAGCTGCAGCACCCATTGTCATTCAGCACCCCACAGCTTATAGCACTCAAACTACTTTACAAACTACTTTACTTTTAGCACAAACTACTTTACAAAGAACACAGTCCCATTTTGTAGATTAACCCAATCTGCAGAGAAATAAGTAATTTCTTATGGACCAATAACCATGGTAACAACTGGGGAAAAAAAGAGGGAAAAGAAATTAAAAAAAAAAAACAAAAAAACAGCAGCAAAGGTTTTTCCAACTGTGACAAGAGCATGGCTGTGGCAGTGTGGAGGCCAGCAAGATGAGCATGTGAGCATGCAAGGCACCTCTTCAAACCTGTGCCTGCAATTCCAAGAGCATAGATGGCTGCCAGGTGGGAGCAGAGCAGCTCACACTCATCCACACAGGAGCACTACTTGGCTCTAGTCATGAACAACACCTGACACAGTGGTTTCACTGCTCTGCTCACCACTGATACTGGCACAGGGGGTCACTGCTCTGGCCAGTACTGGCACTGGCACAGGGGTCACTGCTGTCCCCACACTCCAGCTGCCCACTCTCCACACTCCCCACATGGCACCAGTTCTGTGTCCCAGCCCAGGGGTGACTGAGGCCCACCCTTTTGGATAGAATTGGACAAATTTCTCTAGTTCTACAGTAGAGTTATGGCTTTGCCTGTGGTTTTTTTGCCATCCTATTGCTTTCGTTCCAGTGACACTCCAGGTGATGCTGAAAGGTGACTTCCACATGTGGGATTTGATGAGATCACATACTTTCTGTGAGCTTCAGCATGTTAATTCTTTTTCTCTTATAGTGCACTTTTGTGGCAATTCAAAAGGTGGCTTTTATGAAAGTTGCACCTACCACAAGAATTAAGTAGAACAAACCACTCTCAAACCTTTAAAAGCCCAACAAGAATATTTTTGTACTTTGATTTTAGAATCTTCTACATGATCTTTGACTTTCAAGTAATATCTAATTCTTTTTTCTCCATTTGCTTTTGGATTTCTAGTTTTCACTTCCATATCCTGTTTACAACTAGAGCAGCAGAAGGGAGAAGAATGGTTCATGTCTTGCTGTCTGTAGCCTGGCAAGAGGGAAACACAAGATCATTTGGCAAAATTTGGAATTCTGTGAGGATTTAATTTCTTCATCAAAACTACCTGTAAATCTGAAAAACTAAGCATCCACATCTTCAGATGCTTATCAAAGCTAAGTTAAGCTTCTGTGTTCTGTCATAACTGTTAGAGATATCTATTGTAACAACTCAATAAATTTTCATAGCTTGGATACATAATGATGCTAGAAAGCTCTGAACAGAGCAAGAGCATAACCCATGGGAGTCATTAAAAGTGAACTAAGGTTTATTTAATAAGTGTCTTTAAAGTTTCATTTGTTTGCAAATGTGTATCATGTCAGGCACAGAAGCAATTGTTTGTAAACAACTTGCCAACAACTAGCTGCATCATTAAATGTACCTGTGACCTCAGTACCCAGGGCCAAGGCAGAACTCCACCTTCACCCCAATGTAAAGTTCCTTCAGTTTTTCCTGGATCTGTCCCCAACATGTCCTCTTGCCTGTTACTATCAGCTGACAGATGTGTGCCCTCTCAGTGCCGTTCTATCTATATGTTTTCAATAAGCCAAACAACCAAAGTAGTGAAAGTCCTAAATCAAAGTGAAAGAAAGTGAAAGGATGATAGACTTCACCAGTTAGAAAGAAAACCAGAGCAAACTGCGGGTGATACTTCTTTGTTACCACAGCGCACCCAAAAATTCACACAGCCACACTGTGACTGAGGAAGTCCTACCTGAAGGAAATGCTCTTTGTCCATCACCACTCATCACCACTGAGAATAAGGTTACCCCTGAGCTGGGGTACACCAAACACCTAAGTATTCAAACATCACCCCTTGTCAGCCTTTCCCCCAGCAAAGAAAACCCATCTGGACCAGACCATCTGATGACATCCTTAATTGATGTTACAATGCTACTATATCTCAAATAAGAGAAAAAAAACCCATTCTGCAACAGTTAAACTACAACCTTCTTAAAACCTGAGTACTACTGGAGCCATCACAGTCAGCTGTGGTTGGGATACTTTAAACAAGCACTGACTGCTTACAGATTAGCCCCTAAACACAGTTAAAGGAATTCAGTAGCGATGGAAAGAGCTGAGCTGGAAAATTTAAGTTACCACTGAGTTACCCAAGTACACAGACTCTGCAACATCCTTGATTACCTATATCCCCCTCTCATTGCTCTGTCCTTAAGAATCCCATCCCAAAACACGAACCACAAGTCACAGGGTCTCTTCTGCCTATATATATCAAGTAAAACCAATCACTTAGGACTTTGCTCTGCTTATGCAGCTCTTTACATTGTTCTGCTAAAAGCAATATGATAACAATTACTGACTGCCACTGCAGGACTTACAAACTACTAAAGAAAACACTATTTCCTACAATACCATGACATGATGGTAGCTAAGCCATTCATATTTACCAACCAGAATCACACAGATGGTCAATTGTTGAAGACTGGCTATGGGGTTGCTTGCTAAACTGCTCTTACATCTTCACTCAGGATTTTAGGAATGAATGCTAAGAGGTCCCCCTGAACAAAGACCAGGAGGTTGATGTTTCTAATTGCTTTGGATGATTTTGACTATCAAGCCTCACTAGGAACTGCAGTGCGCTATGATTCTCCAAAGAAAATGTGCCATGTATATTTTAAATGCTTCTACTCATGCCCTTTGACAGCACGTGCTGCATCCCATCCCTGTACCATGCCCATCTCCTGACATTTATTTGCCTCTGTGGTATTCAATGTGTGACTTGGATACAACACTCTGTGCTTGCAGAGGCAAAAGGAGGAGGAACAAACAATTTTACAGGGTGCTTTCCTTCTCCATGTGCTGGAGCAGATTGTACATGTACAGCACAGCAGAACAGAGCACTCCAAAGGTTAAAGCATCCCAAATTCCCCCTAAGAGCTGATGCTGCAGCGCCAGCCATTCCTCACTGGGAGTCTCACTGTGTGGAGCAGCAGCAGTTTTCTTTGCCATCAGTGCAAGTGTTGTCCCGGAGTCGCAAGTGCCTGGTGCCTGGAACCCCCAGGAGCAGCCTGTGGCAGAGCAAAGCGCCCGTGTGCGGCTGGAGCGGTGCGTGGAGCCCGAGAGCCATCAGCCAGGGATGTGCTGCCCCTCCGCATCCATCACCCCCAGCATCCAGCTCCACCCTGCACAGCATCACACTCCTCCTGAATTATGGTTAGATTTTTGTAAAAAGGGATTTTCTCTCAATTGTTTTTACCTTTTTACCACTATTTTCCCCATCTTTCTAGTATCAGTTCCATTCATTCTCCCTTTTCCCTAAATCTCACAGAAAGTGATTTTCAAAAGCACTAGACCTTCACATGAGTTATGGGAAAATCCCTCATCTAGAAAAATACAAATAAATCCCTAACTTGCTTTGCTAGTATAGTGAGAAAGATAAGCATAAATCCAGCTATAACTCAAATTCAGTCTTTTAAAAGCTAAAAAGTCCATTGAAAAGGAAGACTGATGGCTGCTTTACTGCACATTACTGGCACTATTAATTTAAGATATTTCTTAACTGTTAAGTTAGAGAGATATTTCTGCTAGTGAAGGTTTATCTCTGCCTGCCTTGCAGTCAAGTAGGATGTGATGACTCCATCTACTTGCTCATTCTCTGAGGCACCCTATAAACCTGCCAGTGGAGAACAGAGGTCTAGAGCACTGAAAACAGACATTGCTAGCTAAAAGCTGGGAAATCAAATTATAAAGCCCCTGTAATCCTGTTGCCCTGCATGGCAGGAAACAGCTTTCTACTTACAACTTCTACAGCTTGATCTGCCACCCCTGTTCTTCACTCTCCCTCTCCTCTTCCCCACTCAAGCACACACTGTTTATCACAAGATAGAGACAAGTAGGGGAATTTCTCTTCCTGCACTAACAGAACACAGAGGAGCTACTCCAGTCCACTCCCCCAGCCTCAGCTTTAGCATACCATGGATGCACACTGTGTTCATTGTGTTTTATGCTGGCATCAGAGAGCTCCCCCTGAGCAGCAATTCAGTGTAGTAGGCACAGCTCACATAGCTACTGGGTATCAGTCACTCCCTCCAATGTCTGGGACATTACAAATCCACTGGGATGCCTCCATTCTCTAAACACAGCACATGAACTCAATTACGTGACTTCTACACTTGGGACTTGTTACCCTCCCACCACTCCCCCTAAGAACACTTCAGTGAGACAACACCTGAGTTTTGCAGCTACTGCTGCTACAGAGCTGGAGAGAATGTGAGGAAAAGTCATTTTAATACACAAGACAGCTTAGAAGCAGTCTGGCCTTCTAGCTGCCGTAAGCACCTGAAATCTGCTTGCAACACAACAAACCAGGCTTTTGACATCCGGCTGAGACAAATCTGAGGTCTCAGATCATCCCAGTTCATATCTGTTTCTAAAGGCCTGTTGAGGACACAAAGGTGTTCAAACTTCCTTTGCTTGCCTTATTTCACACCACCCCAGACTGCTGCAAAGCAAGGGCACAGCACAGGGCAGTGAGAATTACATCACTGCAGAGCTCAGCCCAGGATCCAGCTTGCTGAGTCTTAAATCACAGAGCACTGAAGGTGATGATCAGGGGCTGAATAGCTTTGAGTGGCTAATGAAGTTGTAATGGGGCATTTATCAAGTGATTTTTAAAGTAAACATCATTGATTTCCTTGTAAAATATAGCCCTTTAACGACACATTTGGGAGTGGCTCAGCTACCTGGTCCCTGGGGAGTCAGGAGTGTCACACAGAGTAAACTTGTCAGCCACTGCAGGCACTGCAGTCTCTACCCAGACCTAGCTGTTGCCTCCAGCTGGATTTAAAGACCATTACAATGAAGCAAAGCAAGGACTTAAGGAATCTTCCATCTTCCATCTCATAGGAGTGCTCTAACAACCAGGCATTTGAACACGTACAGACTACTGAAGAAAACACTATTTACTACAATACCATGACATGATGGTAGCTAAGCCATTCATATTTACCAACCAGGATCACACATGGTCAATTGTTGAAGACTTGCTATGGGGTTGCTTGCTAAGCTGCTCTAACATCTTCACTCAGGATCTTAGGAATAAATGCTAAGAGGTCCCCTTGAACAAAAACCAGGAGGTAGATGTTTCTAATTGCTTTGGATGGGTTTGATTATCAAGCCTCTTACCAGGGATGCATCTCTCTCACGTTCAGAAGACTCATACTAGGAACTCTCCTTGAAAGTTTGAAAAAAGCAAATATACTTCAAGATAATAGTTCTCATTTTGAGAAGCCAGCATTTTCCAACATAAAATAAAAAGTCACTGAATAGTACACAACCAGCTATAGCTATTATCCTAAATTTTCCTCTAGGCACCTTGGGGGAAAGTACAGTAGTTTCACGATTATAAACCGCACCTGAATATAAGCCGCAC
>VRYO01000577.1:2199617-2226538 GCA_009812075.1 Sialia sialis | reverse complement strand
CTGGATTCTTTAATGAAAAAGGTGCGGCTTATATTCGTGAAATTACTGTAATTTCATTGTGTTTCTTAAACATGTATAAGCAAACTTCCTCTACCCTTTCCTTGGCTTGGGCACTGCTTTAGTGCAGCCTCCTTTGTCAGCAGCAGCTCAGCTCTTCCATGGCAAGGAACTGCCTGGATTTGGTGACTGTAGGAGGTAATACACATTTCCCTTGCCTTGGGAGACTGGGTGCTCTCAGCAACTGGAGACAATTTGCAGTTCCCCAGAGTAAGTCTTTGTGGCTATTAATAATCACACTCCTTTTTCCCAAAGGAAATGGACTGTAGAGCTGTTTTTCCTTAAGCCACCACATGGTTCACAGTCTCTTTTGAACCCTTGCACAAGCAGGCCACAACAATTAGGCTATCAGCCAGTTTTTCAGTATGAATTTTCATGATTTATTTCTAGTCTCACCTGAAATTATGTCAAATTGGCCTTAAATGAATTATTTAAAACAGTCACAAATGGGGCTGGTGGAAACAAGTAATAACCACATGGAAATCACACCCAAACCAGACCTAGATCCCAGACTAAAATTATGAAAGAGAAATCCCTGCCAACCATTGGCTTAAAAACTCAGAGTCACAAAATAGCTGTCAGTTAATTCCCTTGAGAGCAAAGCACTGAGGAAGAAGACCATCAAAAGCAGTGACAAAACAGCTGCACATGAGGGTATTTCAATAGACCACCACTCCGTAATACTCCAGATTTGTTACTGCTACTCTAATCAAAGCACAGTTAATAAGTGAGCACAGTTAGAAAAGCAAAATCAGGAGCATACACACAAGATGACTCTGCTGGCACTGCACAGCTCATTGTTTTAGGTCACAACAGACAACTGCACTGATGCAAATTAAATGCAGCTGCAAGACCCAAAAGGACAAGATGGACAAAGTGCTGGGGAAAAGAAACAGAAGACTGAAATTCAGCAGACAAGTGTTACTCATGAAAGGCTATTTATTAATATTTCGATATTCATCTTTGTTTATTGGAGGAAAAGCAGAATGAAATATAAGATTTAAATAAAAATTAATGAAAAATAAAGATGTGAAAAAAGCTACTCATCTGCACTAATGAGAGATTGTCTGTACCAAGCACTTGTATTCAGTGATAGCCACAGGCTTGATACTTCACCAATAAATGAAGGATCAGTGAACTTTCAGCGTTCCAATGGTTCTCTTAGACAGATTTTAGAGTCTGCAGGCATTTATCTCAACTCAGCAAAGCAAGTACAACTGTCTTTTGCTATATCAAAAACTGAAAAGCTGCCAGCAATACTTATGCATACTACAGAAAACATTCTGCACGACTTCCATCTGGTATTCATCAATCTAAGTGGATGTAAGGATGGCATATGTTACTGTTCTCCCACAGCCTAGAGAAAGTAATCATCTTGCCCTCCTTGATGCAAACAGCACATATTTTTGCATGAAACAGATATTTTTATTTAGTAGTTTTTAACAATCTGTACACACTTGTATTTAGGAGAAGTTCTTCTGGGCATTTCTACTGCAAGTACCAGACTGGATGGTATTCTGCCTAGTTTTTCCAGAGGATAATACTATCTACAAAGGGAGACAAAGAATCAGACTACAAAGCATCAGGTGGTTTGCAACACTGAAACGTGAGCGTGTCCTGCCCTTGGAGCAGAAATCCTCTGAAAAAGAAATTCAAATACACTTTGTCTTCCATCTAATTTCTCTACATTAACCAATATTTTGTATCTCACTGATAGTGCAGACCCTCTGGCCAGTTTTTTTAGAGGAAAGTCATCGTGTCCATGTGATGTTAACTGCAGAGATGTGTGTATTTGCCAAAATATGGACTGGAGGTTTAAGGAATTACCAGCTGGATTTCTAAAGACAAAGCAAACGGATGAGCTAGCTGAAGTCTTTAAAAAAAACCCACATGGGTTCAAACTGAGTGATAATCCTCTGCTAGAGGAAGAGAGCAGGAAGTAAAGCCCAGTGAACTCACAGCAAGACTCTCACAAAAATGGACACAGATCAGGTTCCAGCTCAGGGTATGAACACAGAGCCTGCTCAAGTTTCAGCAAGCACACGTGCAGCACAGCTTGCTCTGCCAAGGAGGCAAAAGCTTGGGGATTAGAATTTTTTTTCATTTCTGGTTGATTTTGAAGTTATTGATATTAAATAAATTACACAAGAAGCCCTAGACAAGGTTAGGGAAATAGACAAAAGAATACACCAACTATTAAAAATCAAAACTAGGAAAAAAAATTCTCACTACTTTAGATTCTACTGAATACAGTCTTTTTTTTCCTCTCTCATGACTATTTTCTTTGAATCTGATGCCCCAATCCTGCTCTTTGCATTCCATGGTATTAAACTCTTTGAAAATGAATGAGAAACACACAAACCCAAAGTGTGGTATGGAGCAGTCACCAATGTGGAAAAGCTGATTCAGCCTGACTTTTCCTTTCCCAGAGGTAGCAGAGTATTTATCACTATAGGATATACTTCACACATTTAAACACAAATATTTATTTTTGAGAAATATGGGCTCTGCTGAGAGACTAGACTGGCAAGAGAGAAACCAATTTATCTCAAGGTAAGCTTGCAGAGCACAAGGAAATGCCACACAGCAGACACCTGGGCTAGTTCAGTCTCCTCTTATGTGTTTTTCATTCCTCATGTCACTCCTCTAGTCCTTTTCCTCAGTCCCAGTGTGAATTCCTCTTTCCCAAATGACAGCTCATAATAACCTTAGTTAGGGTCCTACTAGGAGAACAGACAGCAAGTGCTGTCATGGCCAATCTTTATCCAAGTTCTAAATAACATGGGGAGAAAATGTTAAGCTATCAGAGTCTTTTCAATGAAAAATACAATTATTTAACAGTAAGTGCTCATAAAAGAAGAGGAAAGTTGCAGTCACCTTGCTACCTTATGAGGACAGAATGAGTCTGGTATTGGCAGGTGAAGGTGAAAGGCCTCCAAGGAAAGAAAAGCAGAGATTCCACCCTCCAATCCTAAAAGAAAACAAAACAAACAAAAAAAAATCCACCCAAAAAAATCCAGAGTCAGATTTAAGGACATGAAAGAACCATATAGTCTTATCCCTTGAAGCATGACATAGCTTCAGCAGCATATTACTGCAACAGGAGCACCCCTTCTGGGTCAATATGACTATTTCTGTAAGAAATTAAATAACTTAAACTCTTCAATAAAGGATCCCCCTTGTGTAGTGGGATGCCACTCTAAGGGTTAAATTATTTTGGTGGTAAAATTTCATATCAAATTTGTAGTTTCAATACAACAAGTTTCAGATTCCATGTGACTGAAAACACAGGCCAGTTATTACAAGGTGACAGCAGAAATCATTCTAGGAGTAGAACCATGGCCATATTGGTTACCTGCACCTATATTTCCCTGAGGGATTTTTGGGATTGTTTTGGTTTGTGATGGTGGTTGTTATTTTTTAAACCAGAAAAATCTTCAACCATAAAAAGCATCTTCCAGTTATCAAAAAGCAGTTATCAAACTGGTCCAGCTCACAGCAACACCTCTGAGGGAAGAGCACAGCTACCTGCAGAGGTGGGGCTGTGCTGCTCAAACCCAGGTGATGCAGATCTTGGTTTACCACCTCTCTCAGGTCCCCAAAAAGTCTTTCTCCTTTTGCAAGACTCCTCCTCAAAGACTTACATGCATATGAACCCGAAAGGTTCAAAAGGTTATTTTCATACAAATGTGGGACTCTTTCATATATAGACATCTTCCATAACCAGCAACTTCTCTCCCAACTCTGAGAGGAAATCTATACTGAAGATGTTTATTTTTACCATATCAGTGCTCTGGAACAGAAAAGAAAACTCTATTGAATTCAGTAACAGCTTTCCATTCTTCTGTTTACAGCAGGATAGATTTCAGTAAAATGATTAGAAACAGAAGCAAGGTTTTATAGCAGTATCATACTAACGCTTCAGAGACTAATCATGTCTTATCCAGCCACAGGCATCAAAAAGCCAAAAACATAAAAATGGAAGATGTGTCCTCACCTGCATATTTAGCAATCTCTTTAAATGTACTTTATTTTTACATCAGACTGCTGTGCAAGTTCAGTTGTGTATTCTCTAGAACCAATAAAGTCATAATAACTTGACATCTCACCATGATTCTCTTCCATTTCTCCCCCCACATTTTACATCAAGTAAATAATATAAAAGCAAATAAAAATCTGTGAAGGTCCTTTTAACCTTGACAGTCTGTCATATTGTGAAAGTCACAATGGATCAAGAATTTCTCTTCTTTTTCCAGTCTTGCCTCTCATTCAAACACACAGGTTTAAACATTTACATGCCTATTCATAATTTATTGGAACATTTGCCACTCATGACATGAATACAGGTCTAGCCTGCAGGAAAAACAATGACTAATAGTTGAAAGACAGCACTCCAATTAGTCACTGGGAAGTACATCCATGCTCATTGCTTGGTGCTCAGGTGCCAGTTAGCTCCAATAGGGAAGCCTGACATCAAATATGTCATCCAGAAAAATATCTTGCTTTCAAATAGCAACAGCAGCTAGATCAGAGACTGATTCTCTCTCCCAGTATGTACCAGTAGGTAGACTTCAAAAACTTCCCAGAAGTATGAACCCCTTAAGAAGGCTGGTGAGGAAAGCTGTGCTCAGAGTTCTGTTGCTGCCACTGAGACATGCTTATTCTGCTTCAGAAGACATGTGCCAGACTGTATTTTGTGTTTCAAATTTCAGTGTTAAGCATATGGAAAAACGGTGGAGCCAGGAGATGTACAGGAAAGTTGTGCAAGATGAGAATCCCACTCTGGCCACCTCTGTAACTCAAGAGCACCTCTGTAATGAGAAGACCCTATTTCTCTCAGCCACTTCCGTATCACAACAGGGCAGCCTAGCCAAATACCATTCAGGATTTGCTTGGGTGCCAACTTTGGCACTCCAGCCACAGACTGTTGATCCTTAGATTAACAGACTAGAAAACACAAGCATCTCCTCCATCAGGAAGCAGTGCATGTTTCCAGATTGGGTTTACTGAACAAACCTTTTGCTCCAGGATTGTGTTCATCTCCACGACCCTCCTTCCAAGACATTGTGCACCTCCAGCCCAAACAGACGTTGGAGATAAATTAAAGCCTAAATTTGCTTATGCTCTGTAGAGCAACACAAAGCATTCACAGAGTCTCAGAAGGGTTTGGGTTGGAAGCCACCATAAAGATGATTTAACTCCACCCCTCTGTCATGGGCAGGGACACCTTCCACAAGAATAGGTTTCTCCAAGACCTGTCCAGCCTGATCTTGAGCACTTTCAAGTTGCATTTCAAGGGACATTTGCCAATTAAAAAGAAATCCAAAATAAATCAAAGTGGACATTAGTCACCTGAGGGCTAGGGGTTTTTTCTTCCCACTTCCTTCCCCTTTTGAAATCAGCTGGCACAGCCTGTGCTGCATCCCATGCCACAGCCATGGTCAGAGGATGTGCAATCCTGCTGTTCAGATGAGTACTGGACCTGCTCCAGTTTCCAGTTATGCATGGTTATGATTTCCAGTTTGCTTTGGGAAGCACAGGGACTCTGAAAACAGCACATCTGGAAGGGGCTCCTCATTTTAAAACACCTCTCTATTACACTGAATGAGTTTCACATTAAGAGTATTCTAGGTATTCTGCATTACATTTTTCTAGGATTTTAGTAGAAATTTTTTTTGCCTTCTTCTGAAGGATCAATAATTTATGGTATTTGAGCTATTGCCTGGCCAGTTTTTAAGTCAAGTCCCTTCTATCTGGATAAGAGGCTAGGAACAAGAGAATGACAAAAAAAAAAAATTGACAAATACTAATAGCCACCTCCATTCAAATAAAAAGCATGTTATCTTCCTGAATATATTATGCTCAATCTTCATGTTAATGAGAAATGTATAAATAGAATTTGGCATTAACTGAAAATTAGATTTTTATTTTTTATGGGAAAGACATGAGGGATTTTGTTATTAAGGGAGTTAAATTCTAACATCTGTTTTTAATTCTACCAGCTTATTTGTCTGTTGATACCTACAGGCTTTCAAGATGTCATTCAACAGTGCTAATTAAAGCTGACAAATTTTCTTCACTGTGATGCTTCCTTGTATCCCTGCAAGGCAGTTATTCACGTCAGTGCTGTCACTGCAGGTGACAGTGCTCTTGATGGAGAGATGACAAGGGGCAGAGTGCCCCTGAAGGGATGAGAACAGGCTCACCTTGTCACCTGGCAGACAGAGGAGGGAAGAAGTGATGGATGGCAGTGACCATTGCTCTGGCCACATGCATTTGTCTCCTCTCCAGGCTTGGTCAGAATCATCCAGTTTTCTACCACATTTAACTTAAAACAAAATCCATGGCAATATTCTCTGGTATGTTACTAAAATGCCACAGAACTGGGACTCCCATTGAATAATACATTGCAGACATACACAGACACATGGTCTGTTTCTCTTGGCAGTAAGAAGCCCATCTGCAGCAGTGCCCTCGGGAAACTTGTTATTTGTGCTCCACTCAGAACAGCAAATGCTGATTCAGGGGAGCAGCAGCTCACGTGGGAGTGGGCCATGCCCAGGACAGCATTTGCAGGAGCAGCTGACTTGGCTCAGATAAAATGCTGGAAGCTACAAGAACCAATGACAACAAGTTTATTCATTACTTCATATCCTGGACTGCAGGCTTCATAGATCCAAACATAGGCGCTGTTAGCTACTAATTTGCATATGTATTTCTTTAAAACAAGCAAATTAATCCCATGCCACATAGAGGATACTGGTGAAATGTCAAGCAAGAAGGCCAGGGACACCCCATTATAAAATCCAGGCCTCTGAACTCTGCATCATATACACATTTCAGTGCCCTGTACACACAGTCACCAATGGAACAGGCTCATGGGTGGCTGCTGGGATCCACACAGGCTGTGCAGGCTGGAGATGTGCCAGAGGAGCAAACACAGAGAGAAAACGAGTCAAACAGAAATGTTCTTTATCTTTCCTCACATAAGAGTTTCACAACCAGAACAGATTTTTTTTTTTTTTTTAATTTTGGCATGACCAACATGCTTTTCAAGTGTATTTTTGAAGCTGTTAGGCTCTAGAAGAGGCATTTTATTCCCCAAGTACACAGTGCTCAGTACCTAGGAGCATGGCTCCCTGGCTGAGGTGTCTAGACATCTCTGCAGCAGAAATAACAGCACAGCACAGCACTCTGCTGAATCCACTAGTTTGAGCATCACAAGTCATTTCATGCCCCAGGTTGCCATAATCAAACACATCTGTTGTATGAAAATTATCCACTGCCAACTTGAGAGCAAATCAAAATATGTTCACATTATGTGTGTTCTCAAGGTAACTTTACTGCCTAAAAGACTACATTAAACACACCCCTCAGCATCATCATCACTGCTTTAGTCACTCCAAACTCAGATGACATGCAAACACGTCTAAAAATCCACTTGGAGGAGAGATGGGCTTAAACTGGGAATGGTATCTTTGACAGCAATATTACAACAACAACAACTACACTGCATGCTAGGAATACATAAATTATGTATTCCAAATGCTTTCACAGAAATAGATTAAAGCACTTCTCTCAATCTTCTAAGAAGCAAAAACAGTCACAGAGAAAACAACTGTTATTTTAAGGCAGTTTTTAGCTTCATTTGTCTAAGGCTACACTTTCATAGTCCAATATATAAAAACATTATGACATATATGCAAATCTGATATTTTCACACAGGAAAGGTGAAATCCCTATATATGAAAGGTTGAAGTCTGATCTTTAAAAGAAGCCTGCAGCCGGTTTCTGTCATCTTTCTCTCTCTCCTTGTTTCAATAAGCAGACCCACAGCTTAAGGAAAATCATAATTTTGTCGAAAGGAGAAAAAGAATACTAGACCTCCCTAGATCGAGCCAAGAATTCACCTTTTCTCTGGGGGAAAAGACTGGCACTTCTAAAGAAAAAAGGGAGAAGGGCAGAAATTAAAATCAGACTCTTTAGGTTTTCTGCTACAAAATTTTGCAAGTAAATAGGAAAATAAGAAGTAATCATATTTCCCACTAATTCAAACACATTTTGTTTCCTGCTTTCTTTCATCATCTAGTCTAGTATTTTCTGAATGTAGTTACTGAACTGAGTTATAGTTACTGAATTGAAGTGGAAAATATTTTTACAGCTTCCACTCCTGCTGTGTACAATAGAAGTAAATAATTTTTCTTCTCATTCTTCCTCCTCATATTTGTAAGATGATTTGCTGCATGGTTTTCTCCAACCTCAAGTCTAAAAGATACCTTTTACCTATTTATGCTACATCACACAGGTCCAATAGGCTAAGAGCACATGAGTCTTCTTATTTAAAAAATCAAGATATGTATTATACTCTATGGGTTTGGGATGCTGAGAGCTTCTGAATCACTCTTTGAAAGATAAAGCTCATGCTGTCCCAGGGTGTCACACCCTTCATCTGAAGGGTTGTTGATCACTTGAACACTTCTCTTGCTATGGCTCTGTTCTGCCACATTCCCTCTCCCAGCCCATGCACATGCAGGGCTCTAACAAAATAACCCCTTCAGGCAGCACCAGCCAGCAGAGCAGCAGCAGCATGGACAGGTGTATCCACCAGCTAAAATTAAGCTCTCCAGACACCATGGAAACTCAGTTATTAAACTTGAACTGGAGCAAACCCAAATGAACAGAGCACAGAGAATGAAGGCCATGACCCAAACCCTCAGGAGAGCTGAGAGCTGAACCTGTGAGGGTACACAGGACATCCACACACAAACCTCAGAACAGGTTGCTATAAGTGTATTCACCAGAAAAAGTTACAGGTTGCAGGAAAAGTTCCTTAAGAGATGTTCTTAAACATTTCGAATGCATCAAAATTAACAGAGACTAAAATTTTATCAATAAATCCTCACAAATGAAACAGTCTAGAGGAAGCAATAGTAAACCATCAAACTACTACTTCATTTTAGCAATGCTTTGGGGATGTGAGTGCACTGCATTTTCTTTTAAAATGTTGAGTTGCCTGATTGAAATGCAGCTCATGTTGCACCCAGGCTTACTTCTGGATCACTAAGAAATTGGTCCGATTTGAAAATGTCAGGATCTGGTTAGCAATTCAAATGACCACAGTGGTAATTACGGCTTTTCATGTTCCAGCATGTTGCACTGCATCAAAACTGACACAAATGCCTAGTTTTATAATATCACAGCGTGGAAATAAATGTCCAAAATGATATGAAAATGTACTAGTAAGATATTAATAACTGTTATTCTATGAAGAAAGATAGCTCTTTTCTACCAGTATATTTTAAAAAAATGTTCTCTGATAGCATCTCTCCTTGAAGAAAACTGGATTATATTATCACTCATAAGCTATAATCATTTCTGTCAGCACCAGTCAGAATTTTTGACAGAAAAGAGGAGGAGAAATTGAATGGGTTGTGGGGAAAATAGTGCAATCTTAAAAATAAGTCCACAGAGATAGTACTTAAAGGTTCCCCTCCAGCATTTTGTTGTTTCTCCCACCCAGAAGACTAGAACATTTCAAGTGTTTTATTTTGATCATAAAGAGGAAGAACTCTGTGGATAGGGAGCAATGCATCATGAGCCATGTGTGCAGCTCTACAGTCTGGCCATTTTGAAATATGGGCCTAAAGCAAAATGCATAAGGAAAACTTTTCCTCTTTTGCAGAGAAGAAAGAAGAAGAAATGTCTTTTTAAGTTTAGTATGCCCCCAGAAGCCTGCTTATGAAATAAAATAAAGCAAGCCAGCAATGTCTTTCATAGTTCTCTTGTGCAGCAGCCAACTGAGTCACTGAGCTGTCTTCTAGCTGTGGAATGGTTAAACAGAGATCAACACCTGGTACTGCTGCACACCCATTTTTTCATCTCAGAGATCACACAACACATTCTCCAGCCTCATATGTGACTGAGAGCACAATGAACAGATCAGTGCAATGTCATCTCAGGCCGACCTGAGCCTCAGGAAGACCCATGATTTCTCTGCAGTTCGGTATTTTCTCTCCACCTGACTAAAAGGCTGGATGTCCTTGTTTATCCATGAAGTTGCCATGGGGAGATGTGCTGGACAATTCCCTCCCTCCTGTCCCTATCAGTGCTGCTGTTCCATATAGTTTGCTATATGTTTTGAGTAGTATCTACACCATTCCCTGAAATTCAGCATAGAACAGGGAGTGATGCCAGAGCTGCAGAACCCTCGGTACCCCACTGTACCCTGGTCCTGATCCCAGGAGGAACAATTCTAGCTATGCTATCTGTGCTTCTGGTGTCCCTTGGCATTTCTACTCTCTTGAAATCACCCGGGAAGGGGATCTGATGGAGAGTTGGTAACCTTGATCAGATAAACCAGGAGGAGAGAGAAGGGGAAACTGATGGTTTGGCTCACTTTGTCCTTTGGCTCATATCATAACACAAAATGCTCAGAAGAAGAGTGTTCCTCTCACAACCCTTAGGCCAGATTAAAATCTAGCAGCAGTGAACCAGACAAACCAACAGTTGCTAAGGCTAGGAAGTGCCATGGATATTTAGAGAAAAATATGTAGGTTTCTGCCTTGAGGAAGAAATACTCTGCAGGAGATGAATCTTTCCTCTCATATGGTGTAAACAATGTGTCTTACACTGATGCTCTTGCAGCCACTATAAGCACAGAAAAAACCCCAAAGTAAGTGAACCTTTTATCACACAAGACCCTGGATTTGGTAACAGAGATACATCCTCATCTCTGCCATTGTCTTTTGCACACCCTGCCTCAGTTCCTCTAATTCTACAACAAATATACACCTATTTTTCTTCTTTAATTATACACTTCCAGAGAAAAAAAGCTGCTGCCTATAGGTAAACCTTCTAAAATCATGGTTTAGACCTGTTGCTTTGGCTAAGCAGGAAAGGACTGTGTGAAAGAGAAGTTATAACCATTAGGTGCTCACACCATGGTTTATGGTGCTTGGTTGAATTACATTTGTTGTGCTTGAATGGAATGTACCTGATAATGGGATAACTGCTGAAAAAGGCCTGATTTTAGCAATAAAAGGTTCTCCTTTGCACCTGCCTGGGGCCTCTGCATCCTCTGGACCCTCACAGCAAGCACCATCTTCTCCTATGACAAAAGTATTTCATCTATTCATCATTTGTGAAGTAGAACTACCATTGAGACATGGTGATCAAATGTAATGAAATTTGCCCAGGCACAGAGAAATCACAGCCAAAGAAGCCCCTGTTGTGTCACTTCTGCTGGGTAACCAGTGCACATGCTCTTAAGACACTGCCAAGTGACCAACACATAACCCTAAAGAGTTCATTTCTCCGTCTCAAGTACAAGTGCAAGACTTTAAGGAATGCAGATTCTCCTAAGGATTTCAAAATCGTGTGATGGCCTGATCAATACTTCCAGTCGATGGTGGTTGGACTGGTCCATGGACTGCACTTCAAGGACCTCTAGACAGGAAACTAAAGGTGTTTGTATGCCAGGGGGAGACTGTAGCAAGTCCAGATGCCAAAGACCTCCCTGAACTTCAAGTCCTCTGCCACTAGACACTACATAAACTCAAGCTGACATCTTTTTTCTTCAAATTTATTTACTATTACCACCACATCTTACAGTATTTTGCATCCAATTTCTATGTTATTGAGAACATAACGAAATTCAAGCCTCTTATTTACATTTAATGAGAATATTACAAGAAAAAAGCAACACATATTGAAAGCATTCAAGACTAAGATACATACAAACCATGAATCAATTGAGAGCAGCGGGAGATATTGGCTGCCTACCTTATCTCTTCCCAGCTCAAGTTAACCCTCACTATCACCCTGAGAATGTTATCCAATATTTTCAGCAGGGAGGTAAATTCTTCAGAGAATTGACTGTTAACTTTACACCTCCTTACAGATTTTGGAGGCAGAGAACTACAGGTAAGACTGCAAAACAGGTCCAGCATTATTGCTACACTCAGGCAATCTTTTCATCCCAGTTCAGCAAGAAAATGTCTTACTGTGGTAAGTAAACACCATAAGAACTTAAACTTGTCTGTTTCTTTAAAAAACCCTCAAAATATACCAATCAGTGACTACACAGGGGAATTAATGAACTACTATTCTCCCAGAATCAACCAATCAAACAAACAAAGAATATTTTTATCTAGGAAAAAACACATCTTACATCCTCAGCAACATATTTCTTACTCTACAGATAGGCTGCTTTTGTCCAAAAATCAAGATCTTACTCTACAGCTGGGATACCACAGCACAGTGATTGAAGACAGACCCACGGAACTCTGCTGAAGCAATGGTGCTCTGCATAAGGAAGCATGCTCATGTGTCAGAAGATTATTTAGAGCTTCCCTTGTCTTTAGAGCTCAGGAAATAATTAGCAAAAATACTCCAGAGTATTATATACTCATTTTTGCTGGTAATACTTTGAAAATCAAGGTCATAAATTCACAGTGAGACAGTGAACCGGTGCAGAGACTCACAACAGTGCAGAGATTACAAGGTATCCAGAAGGCTCTCTAATTCTTCTTCAACCTTTATTTTTACATGTTTAATAGTGACTTTGAAAAATAACTGCAGGGTTAGCAATGAATCCCCTTGGCTTTGTATGAGCCTGAACATACACAGTATTACCTAATACTGCATTATAAAATCAACAAATATGGCATTATACACTTAAGCATGGAAAAAGAAACAGATTGCCTTATGTGAGAGATTCTCTTTCTACTGCAAAGAGCCAAAACCTGAGATTCTTCATTCAAGCAAACTGTCACACAAGACTGGACCTCAAAGGTGACAGCTGTGCACAGCAGGTGACCTTAGTACTCCCATTATAAATGAGAATATACTCAGATGGCTGTCACCATTACAGAAAAATTAAAATTTTAAGACATTAATTTGACATAAAAATAAAATACCTCCTCTAGAGAAGTTAGTTTAAATGTAAGACAATACCAAGAAAGAAATTCTGAGGTTTAAACTATAAACTGTTGCAAAAAGATATTTTTTCCATACAGATTTCAGTATAAAAAGGGCCCACCTACCACATGCACAGGCTCCCAAGTGGGAGTTACAAACAATAATTATAGAAGTAATTAAAGAAAAAAAAGGGCAAATAGGCAGATTGGATTCCCAATAGATGAAGGCTGTCTAACAACTTACAATGAACATGTTTGAAGTCAACTTCAAGTAATATGCTAACAAGAATTACGTGCATCTGTTTCATGCTCCCTGAGAATAATGCCATCAAAACTGAATTCAAATGCTTCAAACCTACAGAGAGCTTGAGCATGCCTTTGACTAATTAAAATTAACCATGTTACTGAGGTTACAAGCTTACCCCTTTGGACATGAGCAGATTCTTGCTAAGGTCACTTCATCAAGCAAAATAATGAATGTCTGTGTTCAAAAGGCATGAACAATACATTTTTTTAATTAACATATTACTGGATTGAGGGAGATTTATAGAGTTATTTGAATTTTGGAAGACACACAATAGCAGTTCTCAGTCACAATACTATGGAAACATAATAATATGCAATAAAATTTAAGAAAGCAGGTCAATGCTAGAACCTTGGCTGAATTATTAATAAGCTGAAATAATGTTTGACACCAACCTACTTTTACTAAAGAGTATTGACAAGCTTTTGTTTTATTTAAAATAAACAAAATAAAAGGTAGATTTAATTGTGGTTTGATACCACTGAGGTTGTTGCATCTTCAAGTTCCTTATATAAATCATAGATCTCGTTTTCCTAGGTCAAATGGAAAAGGGAGCAGAGAATCAGAACTGCTGTCTAAATAAAGTTCAAGGTACTGCAACAAGTTCCAAGGTTCTTTTTCAGATTTCATTTGCTATGATATAATATTAAATGGGAAATTAAAGCTTGTGGTACAGAAAATAAAGATTGGGTTTCTTAGACTGTACTATGCAGAAAACCAGATTAGCAGAGGGAGGGAAATGCTGATCCCCCAGCACCCTGCTGTACCAGGCAGGAGGTGACTCAGCCCAGGTGTGCACCCAGCAGTGCCTGTGCAATCCCTTCCCCGTTGGGTGTCACAGCAATAGAAAAAAGTATTTAGGTGAGAAACTGGCAGCTTTAAGGACTATTATTTCCTTTGCAAAGCATGGCAATCCATGCTAAAGCATTTCCTGTGGGACCTGTTCCTGTCTGAGCACAGATTTACTCACTGTGTTCCAACTGCCCACATGACTATAAGGCAATTTTATTTTTCTAGCATATTGGCACGAGTAAACACTGAAACCTACTAAATTAAAATAATCTTCTTATGTCACAAAATAAAACCCCTTTATTTTACCAGACACTGATCTGATTATCGTCTGAATAAAGCTAATCAGTGTAATTACACTGTTTAAAAGTGCATGCTGTGGATCCACAGATCTTAACAGACAATACTTCTCTAGGTGTCAGCTGTGTTTCAGATTTGTTAAATTGGAGTTTTATGTAAAGTTCTTTCTCAAAAAACCCATTGGTTTCAAATTATTCTTTCAAATTCAATTATATAAATAGAATTGGAAGAAGTTTCCTACCATTTGCTTTCCAGTAGGAACAATTCATTAAAAGCTAGCAATTTTAAAGGAGAAGCAAAGTCATTCCATGCATTGTGGTGCTCCATCAACAAAGGGCTGGATATGGAAATCCAGAGTCCCACTCTGTTGCCTTGACAAAGCTGATCAGAAGTTTAATTGACTATTAAACATGGACCATTATCACTGTCATTTGATATCTTAGCATTAATATGTGAGGCTGCCAAAGGATTCTAATCACAGCAAAATCATCCAGGTTTAAAAAAATTTAAAGTAACGCATGAGGTACCCAGCAGCTTTTTCTAATTAATCAAAACCATATCCAAATTTACTACTGTCACTCCTATAGAGACAAGGGTCAGTGCTATAGCCTTCTTCCTTTTATGCCCTGTGACAGCCAAAATTTGATGTAAGGCTTTCCAGAAATTCATTGTCCATGATCTGGAAATACCAGCTTTACCTTTACCTAGCTGATCCAGCTCTGAGCTGAGGCATCGATGATCTTCTCTTGCATACAAGTTCAGCAGCTCTGGGTTGAAAACCACTTTGACATTCCTGGCTTGATATCCTGCCCTCAACAAATGCATTTGATGCTCATGTATTGCCTCCTGGCTGCCTGCTGCCACAGCCATCTGTCTGCATGGCACTCTGCCTGTGGGCTAGGTGATGTGCCAGTTTTACTAGGGCAGAGATGCCAGGAATAGGTGGTCTAAAATGGCACATTAATTCACTGCACCCTGTCTTAATGCCCTTCGACTACCACCTCAAGGAGGGCAAGAGTAGCCATACAAGAAGAGACAAGGAGTCCATCCAGGGTTCTCTCTGATTCCAGACACAGGTCATTAACATGTGCCTTGAAGTGCAACAAGAGCATCAAGAGCTGAACAATTACAAAATAACCTGCTCATCAAAAGCCTGGAAACATTTCAGGCATATGGGCTAATCTGTAGAAAGCGCTATAAACCCTGGAGTGAACCCTGTCATCTAGAATTGAAAATGCCTCAATGCTGTTAAACATGGAAAGCAAATTAAAGCCACTCCAGCCTTAACATAGTGCCTGAATTGAATACACAGTTGAATATGAAACTACTTTTTTTTCCTGTGTTTTCTTATTTCCACAGCAGAGACAAGGTTTAAACTGGACTATTTTATTGCCTGAGCAATAGTAATGTAAATACAACTGGTTCTTTTGTACCTTAATTCCTGTGAAAGTTCAAATCCTGAAGAATGAATCCTGGTACTTAATTTTCATGTCTGTCCCTGTCTACCAGACTGTTTGCCATGGGTAGGCAACCTATTTATTGGGGAGGTCAGTCAGCCTATGGTGAGGACAGGACACTCCCACAACTCCCCATGCCCATGCCAGTTCCTTTAGGAAGGCAGGTGGGCTTCTAGGGGATCAGGAAGGACTGGTTACCACCTTCCACTCATGTTTAAGGAGCTGGTGAGGGAAAGAGCAAAGAAGAGGCTGCAGAGCATAGGGATGGAAGCACTTGCCCTGGTGCCAGGTTTCATGCCACTCTCTACCAGGTAGAGAGTGTTACCCAGAGTGTGCCCACCTGGCTTCCAAGCCAGCTGACAGCCAGGCTCTGTACTGCTGGCACAGGCAGAGCATGGATTAAAAATTAGCCTCAAGGCTAATGGCAACAACACAGGACAGATCAAATCACACGGCATTAAAAAGCAAAGTTGATGGAGTTCCAACACACACAACTGACCTTTTGTTGGCAGGGAAAAGATTTTTGTAAATACATTTGATTTCCCCAGTTATATGGCATACAAAGGTGCCAATTTTGGAACACATTTGAGCACTGAGCACAACACAACCGCTTTCCAGTCCTGGACTAGGTGTTCTACCATATTTGGACAAAGCCCATTTGAAAAAAATACTAAAATATTACCAAGACCCAAACGTCTCATTCATATTCTGCTCAGACAGCAGAAATTACTTATCCTCCCTCCACTTTTTCTTATGACTTCATCATTCTCTCTCTCCTGATCTCTCCTCTGCTCTTCCTACCCCACACTCTTGTACAGCTTTCAGGTAACTGAAGACTAGTCATGAAATACAGTCACCAATATTTGTCAAGTCAGTACAGCAAGCTCCCACCAGAAAAACACTGACCTGAGCCCAGGTTAAAACATCAGTGAGCATAAGTTCCCTGAACTCCATGAAACTCCAAGTAGATTTACCACAAAACAGAACAACAGTTGAGCTGGCCCCCTTCTTCTGACAAGAGGGGACAACACCTCAAATTAGAGAATTTCATATCAAATCACAATCTATCTGACATTTGCATTATTAGATGTATAAGCAGACTACATGCACGACACAAATATCTTCTTTGTGCCCCACAGCAGTTGCCATTACTTATGAATGCATTGCAACACTTTGCTACTTAGAACTGAGCATCAGTAACTGGCACTGCTCAAATGTTTCATTAGACAGAAACTTTCTATGATAATTTATTTGTGACAGCTACATGAACTGTGAAAATGTATTTGTGTTTGTAGCCCCAGTCACAAAAAACATTTTTATAAAACCTGTAACACAATAGTTTAGAATTTTGGGCATAAGGCCAGGTATACTAACTAACACCAGGCATGTTTCCCATGCTGGAGCTCCCACAGCATCCCCGAGGCTCTGCTGTTCATGCAGCCAGGTGCAGCCCTCTGCTGAATCCTTTGCAACTGGCAGAAAAGGGATGTGCACATGCCCTCAATGAGCAACTCAGATGTTCTTTAACAGAGCAGGGGAAAGTCGTGGCACAGCAGTAGCTCTCTTCACCTGCTTTTGACCAATGCATTAGCAGCCAGCAGAGGAAAGTCTCTGGGGATTTACCAGGTGATTCCACAGCTAACCCGGGCCATGAGCAGGTGAGGCTCCCCTAATGTGCAACCAGTACTAAACTGGACTCTTGACCCTCAGGATGATGAAAGCAAAGCATGAGTTTTGCCCTACAGCCTTCCTCTCAACTCTGCTCCAGGTCCTCTGAAGGGACAAAGAGAGCTTCATCCCACCTCTGACAAGAAGTCAGTCATGGGAGCTCCTCTGGCTTTTTATAAAGAGGTAGCAAAACTCCATGTCATTCTTCCTATGCTGTCTGCTGAGAAAGTTATCAGCACACTCTCTGGATCAGAATATTTGTTTCATTCAGTGTATGTGTTGATCTATTTATGTAGCTTTTACAGCAATATCTGTATTTATTTCCCATTGGAAAACTTGATGCACATTCAGACAAATTCCTTCACTTCTTGCTATTTCTACACTATAATTACATTACAGTTTTTACAAGCTAAAGTTGTGAAAAGCAACAATCCACTCTATTTGAATGGGAGCAGATTACACTTGCTTAGAATTCTGTAGAATTTGCTTGTTTGCATGATTGCAAACCATTGTGGAGAAAGGGTTACTACCACCATCATGTTTGTTTGGTTTTTAAAGGGCTTGTTTTCCCATCACATAGCAGATAACATCTGTAGCCATCCTGCCTTGGTACTCTGAGCCTCCAACACAGAAAATTACAGTGGAGACAAATGAATAAGGCTTGTTGGAAGATCACTGGGATTAGCTCAGCTGGTCAGCATGGTGTTCATAATGCCAATGTGGTTTGATCCCTGTATGGACCATTCATTTAAGAGCTGCACTAGATGACCCTTGCAGGTCCCTTCCAACTCAGAGTATTCTGTAATCTCAGCTGTCACATTTCCCTGCAAGCACAAGAGTCTCCAGCACTGCTCTCTATTTTTACCCTGCTCAATTAAGTTTCTCAAGTCCAAAAGAGAAAACATCCCACCATTTACCTCTGAGAGCTTCTAAGTTTTCTGAAAAATTCCTCTCCTTGAGCCTTACCAAATCAAGCCAAAAAAAAAAAAAAAAAAAAAAAAAAAAAAACATTCATTCACACCTTCCTTCTTTTATACCCATATGAGAAGGAAACATCTGGGGGTTAATGGCACAGTCTCTGGGTATGCAGGAACTGAGCTATATATGCTCCTGAGTGATAATTCCACTTTCCTGCTTGCTGAACAATTCAGTCTTCCTTCCACAGGAGGGAGATGCCTTTCCCATCACCCAGAGCACACTGAACTTTAGCTGACCATCTTACTTTTAAATGAAAGCTTCAGAAACCTGCCAAGCATTTCCCTTCATGCAGCCATCCCCTGAAACAGAACTTGGCAAGGTTCCCTCTGAAAAGGAAATGCTGTGCATGCGTAGGAGCAGAAAAACATCTCAATTCACAGTCTCAATTCACAGTAAGATAAACCCTTGAAAAAGCAACTAGTCACATTACCCAAACTAGAAATTTAAATGGACATCAATAAAAAAACCCACCAAGAACAAATGCCAGAATTCTGTGTCATTTCTAGACACATTTTTTCCTTCTATGAAAATCAGACACTTTCTGTCAAGTGATATTCTTCAGAAGGGTTAGTACTGTGCACATAAAAAATTCCAAGCAACTTTAGCAGAGTTGCTGGAACAGTCACATTGATGCTGCAAATTAGCCAGAAACTCTTTTGAGGCAGAGTAAGTATTTCATACCCACATACTCAAATAGATTCCTAAATTCAGTACAGATGAGGAAAAGTCAAATTACCAAAAGATATTCAGCATTTGTAACAAAAATTCTCATGCTCCATTCAGCCTAACCCATACCGGGGCACCAGTCAGCACATAAATGGCTTTAATGTCTTTTAGTTATAAATCAAAAACTACAACAAAGATCCACACCAAGTTTCCAGGGCATCTGATGAGGCTGCAGAAGTGGCAAAGAGGTAGATTAAGCAAAACAATAAAGGTTTTTAATCCAACTAAATAACATCAGACTCTGCAATCCCCACAGATTCTTCATATCTAGCATTTCTCATAGAAAAATTGAAATCTAAGCATGGATCAAGAGAGCAAAGTCATTCTTCAAGGACTTATAATCAGCCCCCAGCTGTAAGGGGTTAGGGAAAAAAATGTATTTTACACCTTCTGTGACAAGGATAGCCACACATGCATGAGCAGTCCCCAGGTGAGCTCTGGCCATGCTCCAAGCTAACTGGAAATCATGGAACTCTGAGCTCAGCACCGAGTTCTGACAGCCCTTGTCTTCTGAGCACGGATTGCCAGCTCAGTTTCAATGTCAGCATGGCCTGTGACTAAGTGGTTGGGTGCTGCCAGCAGCTAGGAATACTGGAGAAATGCATTGTAACAGGGGATGCTCCTGGATGGCAAACTTCTTCTCAGCCATTCCAGAAAAACTAAACCTAAAACATACAGCTGGTGTAGCAGGGAGCATGAACTGGCCAAAGGTTTCAACTCTGTGGCCACGCTTGCTCTCCTTTAAATCTGATCCCCACTATCTCAATTTAAGAAGAAAGATAAAATGCCAAGTTTTAGGAAAGCACAGCTCCAGACTATTGGCTGCGCAGCCAGGAAAGGTCATTCCACTCTTCAAAGAAAGAGCATTTTCATAGTCTCCTGCAGAGTGGAGAGAAATGAACATTGTTCTGTTTTAACATGGTGTTTGGTTCTATCAGCAAAACTTATTGGCACCTTTTTTCTTCTCACATGGAGTTTTATTTTCAGAAAGATACACAAAGGTTGCTAAGTTTAAGATGTTTTGCATCTACATTGCCACTAAGGTAAGTGGTTTGCTGAGGAAAGGAATGCCAGCATGGATGTCAGTGCAAGGGAAGGCCAGCTGGTCTCCAAAGTGGGGACACATTGCAATGCAGCACCAATTCAACACCTGCAGTTTACAAGCAGGCTCCTGATTTTGGTTACAAATCCTGGGTAGTCAATAAGTAGATTTTAAAAAGAGCACAGGATGGAACAACCCAAGAGGTTGAACTTGTCAGGGGTAGTGTTGGGCTTGCATACAAGAGCTGAGAATGGGGGAACCACTACAACCTCTACAGGCAGCAGCAAGAGGGAGACGAAGGAAGGAAAAGGAAATGCAACCCTAAAAAGTCCAGAAGGATTTGAAAACTTACTCCTTTCATTTTCACTCAAACAACTGAAAGCATGACCTTGCTTGATATATACCTTTAACAAGCAATATGAAAACAGCAATCAAAACTTCTTTCACCTAACTGCATGAGCTGCTATCCATGCTCAGTTATTTGTTTGCTCTTTGGAATAAAAGTCCTGTTTCTGAACCCCAGTTTTTAACAGATGTACTCACTGTAAGTGATGGTTCCCATAATCTTGGTATGAGGATCAAAACAGAGGCAGTCTGAGTACACACACACAAATACAGGCAGACCATCAATAAGCCACACTTACCCTAGCACATGGAGCAGCATGGAAATAATAACTGACACTTCAAAGCACTTCCTAGCTGTAAAAGATTCTCCTTCTTAATTCATCAGCTCATTCAAATTGCCCCTTTGTATCAGTTTATACTCAATACAAAGTTATCAGAACTCTAAATGTGAACTAATTTGTAGCAATTTGATCCAGAGGACTGTAATAAAGGCCCTAACATCACCTTTTCTTTTATTAGAAAACACTTTTATGATAAAAGCAAAGATTTTTGACTTTCAATAATTCGCCATTTTATCCAAATGTACTTAAATGGAAAAAAATACTTAGATGCTTTGAGAAGCCTAAAATAGAGAAACATCTGCTAAAATTTAGGTGCAGCTGTTTACTGAAGAGGTCCAACTCCAGAAAAGCCAGTATTGAAAGCTCCCTCTGCAATCAATAAAAAGTCTATTTTAAAAGTCATGAAACAGGGTGAGGTATTCGTTCAGGTTCAAAGTCTTTTTGTTTTGTTTTTAAAGCACTGACATCTTTTGGTCATCAAAACTTGGATGAATTTTTTAATTTAGCGTCAAACAAGAGTTTCAGTCGAAGCTCCAACCAGGCCAAATTCCAATCAGGCCATAGCTTGTACTTTTTCAGAGCAGACATAAATGTTCTAGTTTTAAGAATAAAGATCCTCAAAATAGTCGAATTTTTGGTGCAGGAAGCCTGCTTTATTTCCTGCTTAGCAACTAGTGTAACTTCAGTGGTGAACAAAGTCACCCTATCTTAAGCTTTATTACCAGCATTAGGCTCTTTTAAACAAGTCTACACAGATTTGTGTGCAAAGCATCTTACCCAGTATTACTACTTTGTTTTCCAACTGGAGGGAAACCTGAAAGGCATTTACGTAAAAGCCTTATTCATATGACATTAGTATAATTTTTCGCCTATGAAATGTGAATGTAGACTATTACAATCCTTAGCCTCAGCAAGGAAGGTAATATCCCTCAAAGTTGTAGATTTGTTTATTCTGAAATGAAATTAAATGAAAGGGATAGATAAATTGCATTTTTTTCGCAATAACATTAATCACTAAACCTGCACCAGGCAGGTAAGATTCCTGCTGAACAGGACATAGACTGTTAAAACAGGAAAGTTCCATTTGCTACTGTACACAAGAGCAATCTGAGTGTAAACTAAATAAGTGAAAATATGAGTGTCTAAGCATAAGGCTTATGTCTGCCTGCCTAATGCTATCTAGTGCCTGTGAATAAAGGGCATACAATACACCACCTTCTATAAATGAGGAAGAGAATTAAAGGGTTGATTATTAGGAGACACTCTTCTGCTAATTACCCTAAACAATGACTGGAGCACAGTTAGACTGCCACATTTCAGACACATAGCATCAACATTTCTTGTATTTTTTGCATAGCTCCAAGCACTTCATCAACATCATAATGTAGTAGTATTGTTTTTCAAGAGCATGATAAAACTTTTTTTCATTTCTGTTTCTGCTGGAAGAGGGAAGAGGAAGGATTCAAAATGTAATGCACAACCATAATGTTGGTTAACAGAACTACAAGCTACCAAAAAGATTCAGGTGGGTTTTGATTCGTGATAATTCTTGGGTTTGATCTATATCCTGGCTCATTGCATCACATATCACTATGAGCTTCCCACAGTCCTAACCTCACCCCAGGTGTCCCTCACTGTCCTGTCCTGCCCTGGAGCCCAAGCTCAAGGGAGTTTTCATCTCTCCCATGTTCAGTGAACATGAACCATGTTCATGGCTCTCCTCCAGGGAGATGTTTAGCAGAGAGCTAAAGTTATTAACAATAAAGTATCTATTACTTTGCTGATTTTTTAGATTAACAGCAATGGACTGAGGCAACAATATTATTTTTATATTTTAATTAGTTGGGTCGAAAGAAAATGGCTTGTCAAGGTTAACCTTACTGCTGCATTATTGCTGCACAAGGCATCCCTGTGAGTGCAAACACTAGCCAGACTATCCAAGTGACTTTTAAAAGACTTTTATGGATATCCCGCTCTCAAAGGATCCTGGATCAGATCAATGGACGCCAACCAAGATCATTATGTATGACCTACCTTGCCCATTTCCTTCCCTTTTTGCCTTTGAGGCTCTTTTAGTACACTGAATGTCTTTCTGGGGAATTTCATTTAATATCTTGGCAGCACACTCAATTCCCCCTGTCAGATCCTTGAGGCAGTCCTATAAATAAAGGGCAGAATGCTTTATTACTAGAGTCAGCAAAAGAATTGTGCACAGAGATGCCCTTACTCATACCACACCATTATTAAAATGTGCATATTGTTTCTATGGTTCAGAGGCAAAGGTGGGCAAGCAATTGCAACTTAACAGCTTGTTCTCTCTGCTCCTAGATCTGTATTAGTATATTCATATTTTGAATTCTGCTCCAGGTGAGCTACCATCTCTGCCTCCTTTACTTCTGTTCACACAGCCCCACACCTTGCTGCTCTTACACAAGCTTCATTTGTGTTTAACACTGATATGTAACTAATATCAGCTGCAAACCTGGCACTCCAACTGTTAGCAAATGGCAGCCTGGTAGGAGAGACAGTGCTGCATTAAGGTGAGAGCTCAGGGCTCCTAACCAACTTTTGCATTTCCAGCTGCCTAGAGCATGCCAGAGACCTGGAAGCAGTCACATAGGCTCTCCCATTCTACATCTACTGCAACTTCTACGGCCTGTTGCTTTGATCTAAAGTAAAACAGACAGCAGGTCATTCCTAAATGCACTCATTTAAAACCAGCCTACTTCAAAAAGACTTCAAAGTCCTTGCTAGTATTGCAGAACAATCCAGTCAGGGATGACTTACAAAAACACATTGCAGCCAGATTCATGATTTTATCATAATGCTCATCTGATTTGTGAGTGCTCTTCCCATGGGCTTACGTGGTGAGGAAGAATTTTATTCTTTTGAAAAATAAGATATTTCTAAAGCACTAAAATAGCACCCAAACCCATCATTTCATCACTCAGTAATTGTAGTCCAATAAACAATAACATCTAAAACTTCACCAGTTTTGAAGTGGGCAAGGTTGCATCAGGAATTCATTTGCCTATTTTAAATTATTATATAGTTTATTAAAAACTTAAAACTTGGTATTGTGTAGTAACAAAGTCCAAAAAAAGTTAGCAGCATCTTACTCAGGTGCAGCAGCTTTAAAGCAAACACATTTACCTTACAATTCCCCTTTCTGAGTAGCCAGTACATACTCATCTTCTCAGGGAGAGAAAAGCTAGAAACAAGAGCATCCTCCACACTCCAAGGGGGGTATTATATTAAGAAATTGATTTCAAAATGGTTTATATTTAAGGCTTATAAAACCTCAGCAAAAAATTATGACTTTGAAGTTACCTGCAAAACTGCATATAGCCTCTTCCAGGAGAGAGAGAAGGGAAGGAGACATGCCCCCCTTCGATGAGATTGTAAAGTTATTCCCCACTACAGGGGAATGTGACAATTGTCAAATTTCATTCATTTTATGACACAGTACATACATTTTCCCCAATGTGAAACCTTAGAATGGGCAGAAATTCCACCTGGTTACCTCCCTGTGGGAACATCCAACAAAGGAATGAGCTATCCATACGTACACAAAGCCAACATGCACCATTCTCTCTCTAACACTCCATAGGAGTTACTCTTACCCCTACTCCCATGCTCTTGACCTGACATCCTCAACAGAACTGTTAAACTGATGCCCTACAACAGAACTTTATGGCTGAAACACAAGATTCAACAGACACTAAGTCCCATATCACTAAGTAGAACTTGCAAGGACTTGTGGAAGGCCTATTTAAATAACTGCTGGGCTCATTTCTTGGCATGTGAGGGAGCTGAACATCAGTGCTTGCAACTGCCTGCTCGGCTGCTGTTTACAAGGGATCAGCCACGGAGCAGTAAGATGTTATCCATGTCATTGCTACAATGCCTGATAGGTGGGCTGGGTGTTGGGAAGGAGATTCTTTTCAAAAAGAATGTTGCAGGAGACCTTCTGAAAGTCTTACAAAATATATCTTATAGAGCTACTTTGAATTACCAGAGCAAGACTTATATTTAAAAGGAAGATAAACTACAGTAAATTCACAATTATAAGCCACACCTGATTATAAGCCCCACGTCCCAGTAGCTGGGTAGACCACGGGATTTGCCCATATATAAACCACACCTGAATATAAGCCGTACTTTTTTTTTTTTAAGAGGATCCATGTGCAACAAAGTAACAAATTAGTAACAGAATCACTGCCAGCTGGGTTTGGTGTCAGGTGCTCAAGTTGCAAACAGTTTTCATAGACCAGCGAAGCCTTTAAAGGCAGCCCCAGTCGCCCTCCCCTGCCGGCTCTGACTTCCGGGTTGGCATTTCACTGGGATTTGTCCGTAAATAAGCCGCACCTGAATATAAGCCGCACTACTGGGGTAGGCTGGATTCTTCAATTAAAAAGGTGTGGATTATAATCATGAAATTACTGTGCCTTTCTTCTGGTCACACTTTGTGCTTTTCTGGATTTTAGCACTGCTGTTCCTCATAGACTGGGATGACTCCAACTCACACACCTTTCATGCAACAAGTCCATGAAAAACAGAATATCACTGTGACTTACACTATGGTCCACCTTGGGCAATTAAGCTACCAGCCAACTCGTAACTCTAACAAATCAAACTTCTCAAATCCAACACTAAAATACATTTCCTCTCTTATTAAAATGCTTACACAAGCAAGAAAAAGGTGTCAAATAGCAAAAATATTGCTGGTGTAGGGCTCCAGCAGATGCAGAACAGCGTGACTTCAGTTATGATTATTCAGTGTTTACTCAATAAAAATCATTCTTTTCAGCTCAGTCATTAACTGTCTCAACATGCACCATAATATTCAAATGCTGGATTTTTAATTGTAGGTTTTCATAAGGATTTCACTTGTAACAGAACTTCAGCAAAATACAGTACTACAGTTCAAGTAGGCTTCACTTATGCACATGGGCAATATTTTTCACACAGACCCAAAAGAAAGATCTTTTCACTGGACATGTCTTGATGGTACAGGTAAACTTAAATTTATCTTGACAACAGCTAAAATAAAAGTGTCTAAGGTCTCAAAGAAAAAAGGTCTGTAAAATTATTTCTCTTGGTTTGGCTGAAAAGCAACAAAATAACATAGATTCATCAATATGCACCCAAAAAAAAGTTCAAATGCTAGTCTAGCAACACACAAATGCAGATATTAAATATTAAAAAGGGTTTTTTTCTTATATGTACACACAATTTTATATATATATATGGTTTCATCATCAGGAATTAAAACAACCGTTTAATTGGTGTGGGGTGACTTGTATACATACTGAGTGAAAAAAAACAAAAAAACTTTAAAATCACATACATGTCGTTTTAACCGTAAGTATGCAATAGCAATCCTCGCTGCCTTTAGAACAGGTACCAATGTCAAACTTGAGGCTGGAATGTCATCACTGCTGGCAGGGCACTACTGCGAGGACACTCATGTATGCAGTGGTCCCACTGACACCATCAGGTGTTGTTTATGCACGATTCAAGCCTAAACGTCAAAGCAAAACAGAAGGAGCCAGCAGGAAATGCACCATGGAAAAGTATAAGAAGAGAAGGATTAGCTGCACAGATACCAATAGAAAAAATTTTTTCCTCGCTCTTTCAAGAGGGATGTGTTGGGGGTTTAGGAGTTCTCCTTTTGTTTGCTGGTTTGTTGGGTTTTTTCTCTTAAGGAATTTTCCCTCATACATGTCTCATACATGAGACAATAATGACTGGATACAGCTCACCGGAGTGGTGCAGCTGACTACTGGTTCTTTACCTGGAGTTTCTCTTAGAGTGCAAAGATATTCCCAGATTGGTGGACTGGGGAAATGGGGTTTGGTGCAGCCCCTACCTCTCTCGTTCTCCCTGCATTCCTGGGGCAGACAGGCTGCGGTCGCTGTGGGGAGAGTTCCCCACCACTGCGGGTTCTGCCTCTGCCTTTCTTCTACCGTGAGTGCAGCTCTGCTGGGAAGAGCA